>JAAEAF010008628.1:0-55453 GCA_011037195.1 Triatoma infestans
AACACATACTGGTGAGAAGCCATTTAAATGTAGTGTTTGTCGTTACAGTTGTGGATCTTCTACAAGTATGAAAATACATATCCGGACACATTCAGGTGAGAAACCTTATAAATGTAGTGAATGCGATTATAGATGTATCGTTTCCTCAGTTTTAAAAATACATATGCGAAAACATACAGGCGAGAAACCATATATATGTAGTCGTTGCGTGTTCAGATGTGCATTCCTCGGAAATTTCAAAAAACATATGCAAACACATTCAGATGAGTAGCCATATAGATGTAGTGTATGATATTACAGTTGTAAGGAATACTGAAGTTTAAAATTACGTATGCGAGCCCATATAGGCGAAAAACCATACAATTGTCGTGATTACGGTTACAGTTTTAGAAGTAACCTTGATTAGAAAAAATACGAACACATTCTGGCGGGAAGAAAATTAAGTGTAATCTACAGGATCAGAGTTAAAAATATTTGGAAATTTGAAAAGACATCAGGGAACACATTCAGTCATACATAGTTTCACGAGATGTTTTTCCGATACAGCATGCACGAATACATAGAGGAGTAGGCCAAATTAATGGAGTAAATGCGTTTACATTGTGCTGTTTTCGCAAGCTTGAAGAAACGTACTTATTAACGTTTGGAATATAAACTACCCAAGTGACTCAACTTGAATACTGTTGTGCAAAAAACTGAAAGATTGGAAGTACTTATACGAACCTGTAATTCGGTAAAGGAATATTAGCGTTAATTTCGGCTTGAAATAGTGTAAGTTTAATGAATATGACTACTTTATATAAAATTGGAAAAAATGAAGATCAATACATAAAGGATAGAAACGTGTGCAGTTATGGATGTTCCTGAATGTGATCACACTTCGAAGAATTCATATAAACTTGTGTGGGACAGTGAGCGCGTCTCATTCCGTATCGGTGATGCTTGACTATAAGAAAGGATGTGCGCCTTTCTAATTGAACTTTACGTAGATTTTCGCCTTCGATGTTAAGTTTACTAAACTGTAATGTATGGCTCTATATACTGCATTGTTCTACCATATGGACTGAAGCTTAGGAAAAATTACGACATTTAGTAAAAGTTACAAATTTTATGAAAACACTGCTATTGGATATATGAGAATTCTTAAACGAGAAAGTAACTTGAAGTTTTCACACTCGAAATTACTGTAAAGTTAGTATTATCTGTCGTTTCAATCGCAGCAATAACTACTTTTAACTTTTCACGAATAGTCTTCCGCAGACTGCATATAGTTTCTTAGTGTGGCGTGAGCCCCATTTCTTGTTTAGTTGTGTATTATGCCAAATTTATTAAAGTGTATATTTTTTTATGAATCTTGTAAGTTTTTATTTTATTTTTTACCCTCGTCAATTGTTGACGATGGCCAATGAAGTTGATAATCAGAAATTAATCTCAAAATTTACCATAATCTATTATTATTCAACTAACAACATATTATAGCTATAATCAGTTCCGCTTCTAGGAAGCACGGGACCCCACGCAGTATTTTATATAGGACCCGCTGATAATTATTAGTAATAATAAAATGCTATTCTAAATATTATACTAACTGCTGCCTTATTTCATTATTTTTTTATTCTTATGCAAAAAGGTGAAAAGCAAACCTCTATAAGGGTCTTTGCTAGTAGAACAAAAATGTTCACGTTATAAGCCACATAAATCCCCACCGCTATTTTCAACCACATCATTATTAACACAGTAAAACAAATTAAGTGAGATAAATCTTAGTAGACAGGAAATACACCGGAATAAATTCTGCACTGATATAACAAAATGCTTTTGAAAGTTTTTGGCACTAGATCAAAAGAGAAATTCCAGTTAGTGTATATTTCAGCTTGATGCGAAAAAAAAAAATGATGGAATTACCCCCCAAAAAAGGATTAAATTCTCTTTGGATTAAAATACTGTAAATGTAACTAAAATAATCCAATCAATATCTGAAGCTTGGATTACATGGTTTTTAATAAAGCTGTCAAAATGTACATCTATTTTACATTTTGCTCCAAAAAGAATATTTTGGAAAAGAGATGCAAATTGCAAAATTCTTTCCCTTGTTCTGTTATAATAAATAATTATCAATAGTTAATAGGGCGCTAATGGCCAAGGCAGTCGATGCGCAAAAAAAAAAAAAAAGTTAATATTTATAGAAAATAAAAAATTAATCATTAAAATATTATACAGAAATAAGTTTTCTTAAACCGTATCAGTAAAATACCCAGAAACAGAATGTTAAAAAAATTCTGAAACATAGATAACATACTGTTCATTATTGGATATGTGGTTGGGTCTGCAACGCTGTATAACATATGGGATATTATCCATCATGGCATGCTTATTTTGCTTATACCTAATCATGGATGAGATTTGCTCATCCTAGCACCCCGTCCAAGTTAAGTTCGCTAAGGAATCTTGGAGAGTATTTTCCCCTCCTCCACCTGAATCCTCCTTACTGAATCTTCTTTGAATAGTAAGCCTCGCAGCCTGTGAGGAGATGTATTGGAGTTTCCTCCAGGTCCCCCACAGAATCTGCATGTGCTATCATCTTCTAGGCCCGGCTTCCTCAGGTGACCCCTGAGTCAGCAATGCCCCGCGAGGAAACCCATAAGAATACGGGCTTATTTTTACTTAAGTGATACATGTCTTCGACCTTTCCTGGTTATAGGCCTTAGTCTGCCTCAGTCTTGGGAGGGTGTTCCAGAGGCGAGCTCCGCCATCTCTCTTCTTTCTTATGTTTCTCCAAGATGAACTGATTACTGACTTCACAAAAGGGTTTAGGCTCCATGAGAGGAGATGCAGCGCCTTCCTTTGCCAGAATGTAGGCTATTTCATTGCCTTCCACTTGAACACGCAGCGGCACCCAGAATAGGGTAAGCTTATTATCTCTGCCCAGGTCAATTAGTTTCCCTAAACAATCCCAGCCTATCTTAGAACATTAACACAAGAACCCAGTGCTTTAATGACAGCGTAGCTATCGAATAAGATGACTACCTTCTGGTTCCGATTTCCCTCTTCGAGGACAAATTGAGCGTTCCGATTGCATAAACTTCCGCCCGGACGATTCTGGGAAACATATTCTGCACTCCGAGAATTTGGTTCTAGGCCCAAACACCCCCTCCCCGTTTCCTCGATGGTCATCATCTATCTAAAACCAGTCTTCAGCATTGTATCAGAAGAAAAACCTGTAATAGGGAAAATTAAAAGTATCTCGCGATGAATGGTAGAATGACCGAATTATCGCTTTGCCTACCAAAAACTGTCCCTTTAATAACAGGCTTTCCTTTCTTCGTTTGGTCCCTTCACTTGATATGGCCCGCACCGCATAGACGTTGAATATTTTCAAGCAGCAGTCTAACGGATCTATATATTTATAAAAGTAATCATTTTAACAGTAGACAGTAGTATCCTAAGTTCTTCCTTAAATTTGATTAATCATTCAGTTTACTTTAAATATTTTCAGTGTTATGTATTCTCATAGAGATTAAGAATGTTAAATATATTTCTATTATTTTCATGTTCTCAGTATCTTAAACTATTAAGGAAGCAGAATACCTATAATAATAATATAAAACAATAAATAAATACATTTGTTGACTTTGCGAAGAAAGAAATTAAAAAATTACTCTTGTAAGACATCTAGAAAATAAAAAGTTATGAGAGGGGGCAAGCTTTTAGCTGCGACCTCAGCGCCACTTGAAATGAATGGTGGAATAGTGCGTGATAAACCGCCTGAATTACCGAGGAAGGTTCTTAAAAGTCAGAAAGCGAAGCATGTGTACTGTATTTTTTTTCCATATCTTTAGTGGATAGAGTGACGAGATTTGTGTAAAATAAAATAGATAATCCGTTTGTTGTGATATTTCAAAATTTAAGGTTTCATTTCAATAAAGTTGATCTATTATTTATTTTTTAGATTTGTAAGAAATTGTACAAGTATGTAAGAGATTTTGTTTCAAATCAGGCTGTTTGACTATTGTGACTAATTGGAGTTATAAAGATACGGATATAATTTGCTAATCCTGAAGGTATTTTGAAAAGTGATACATATTCTTTATTAAAATATATTTATTGGAATATTAATGGCTTATGACTGTTGGCAAAGGAAGAAAGCTCCAGATCGTTTCTCAGACTGGAGAGGCAGGCAAATATAACACAAGACAGTATCGTCTATGCCTTCATTACGAGTTTCATAAAGAAACTGCACAGTATTGCCCATGCGAAGATATGCTGTTATAGTGGCAGATTTAGCCGGCAATATACTAAGAAGTTGATGAATAATCAGATTGCTTTACTCTGAAATTTATATTATGATATCTTTGTTTTTTGATAACATATGAAAAGCGATCTGTAAACAATATGAAACATGCCCTTATTTTCAGGTTATTACGATTATGTTAGCAGTAACTAAATAAAATCATGGATATTGCTGATTTTATTGCTAGTTGTCTGTGGCACACCAATATGTGATAGACTTAATATTTATTTAAGCAATTATGTTGAGTTTATTGAATTAATTCAGTGCCCTTAAGCTGCCGACCTATTGTTGTTTATGTTTCTTCAATGTGTATTTTTGTTCAAGTTAATATAATCAACTGGCACCTCCCTTCGGATACTCACCAGCTTATACAGTCTATTCGTAAACGTCAGGTTTGCTAAGGAACGTTTTAAAAAACACAAGTTTAGATAAACATTATCATTTTTTTTTCCTAATGCAAACTTTGAATCATGAACAAAACCATCTCTTATAATTTTAATTTTTTAAAGTTATTTGTTAATTAACAAAAACAAAATGCCAACCATATCTCTTTCTTGTTGTGGTGGTTGGTTCCGCCGAGCTGGAAAGCATCAAGACATTTTCCGTGATAGCCTGCTTCATTTTGTAGTAATCGACCGGTTTCGGGCGTTCGCCCATCTTCAGCAGTCGTTTGTCCGACAGTGTAATGACACAGACTTGCACGGACAAAATTCAGTTTACACACTCCTATATTCGTTACACACACATGAGTGCATATCTCTTTCATCTGAGCAACAGCCCTATCGTACTTGGAAGAAAATAACATAAAAAACACTGAATTGAGCATTAACTAATATTTTGTGGGAAAGCCTTTATTTTTGGTGACATGGATTCCACTAAATTTTTTGTAACATCCACGGAGATTTTATTACATTCGGTTTGAAGAGTGATATGATTTCATTTCTGCTTTTAATGTTATATTATTTGATTTATTTTTTCAATGGACCCATAAATATTCTATTAGATTATTGTCAGGTGATTGAGGATGGAGTACTGAGAATTTTCTGGTAGTTAAAGACTAGCCATTCATGTGTTTTTCGAGCTTTATGTTTATGATCATTGCCCTGATAAAAACAAACATTTTTTCAAAACCTAATTTCGTCATAGTAATTTTTAAATTTTCTCTTAAAATATCGACATATCTTTTGAGGTCCTTTATTCCTTTAATAAAATGAAGGAATGCTCAAACAATTAGCAGAAAAACACCCCTAGACTATAACAGACCACCACCGTACTTTACTGTATACTCATAAACTTTTTGGGTTTAGGCTTGAATTTTTAGCCCTCCAAATTAACTGTTCATTACCACTTAAATGTTTAACTTACTTTTAGATGTTAAAAAAACAGTTTCTAAAAGTCATAAGTCTTCAAACGATGACGTTTCGCGAACCTAAGATTGCGACGTTTCGCTTCTTTTTATTGATAGCACTCTAGAACGGTTTTCTCCTTGCGTCTCGGCAGTTATTCCAGCCAATGGTATGGGCAATCCCTCATTTCATAAGAGAATAAAGGTCAACAAAAGTTATTTTTATATTTGAAGAGGTAATTTAAAAGCTACTGTGACGAAATTTGTTTTTTATCAGGACAATGAGCCTAAACGTAAAAGCACGAAAAATACATGAATGGCTAGTCTTTAACTGCCCGAACCTTCTCAGTACTCCTCCTCAATCACCTGACATTAATCCATTCGAAAATGAATAGCCAAAAAAAAAAAAAAATCAAATTATAACATTAAAAAGTGAAATGAACTCCAAATCGCTCTTCAGACCGAATGGACTAAAATCTCCTCGGATTTCACAAAAAAATGGATGTCTTCAAGAATAAATATGCTAATAAAAAGCTAAGGCTATCCTACATAAGATTAGTTAGGCTTAATTTAGTGTTTTTCTTGTTATTTTGTTCCAAGTACGAATAGGGCCCTTGCTCAAATGAAAGAGATATGGTTGACTTTGGTTTTTGTTAATTAATGAAGAACTTTAAAAAATTAAAATGATAAGAAATTGTTTTGTTAATAATTCAAAGTTTGCAATAGAAAAAGAAATAATAATGTTTATCTAAATTGAGGTTCTTTAAAACGTTTCCATAGAAAACCTGACGTTTACGAATATGGACATGTATGACTGTATCTCCATAAATTTTGCTTGTAACTATCTACATTCTACATTACCGTCAAGTATTAGCTCGATCCCGCGAGGTTTTCTCAGAGCAGTGCACTCTTACCCCTCGTTTCTAATTTCCCATTGGAAGATATTGTCACTTCCCCTAAGAAAAAAGCTTCAAGGTCATATGGTATTATCTTCCAAGCCAAGTTGCATTGGTAACCAATTATTTATTTACCAAGTGTTGATTACACTTTTGAACTAGTGATTTAATAGTGATCTGACTATTAGGCAGGATTTCAATCTAATTATTCCAGGGATACCCCTACCTGATGCCAATGCACCCTTCCTTTCCAATCCTCTCCTTAGAAGAGCGCAGAAATATCGACGAAGTGAAGAGAGCACAGCTATGAACAACCCCTCCCAGGACTGAAACAAGCTAAGACTGGTCTGGACGACTACAAGAAACTACGACCAGGAAATATCTCATGCGTGGTTTAGGCTGGGTAAAAATAGGTCTCGCATCCTGACAGTTTTCCTTACGGAGGAATGCAGACTTAAGGGACAATATAAGAAACTGTGTCTAGATCACGATAACACCGCTGATTTTGTGGGGAGATGGTATAGATCCTAATATACATCTCCACGGGCTGCGATGCTATCATCAAGACAAGAATTGGATGCCTGGTAAATTATGGTTACTGGAGGAAGGATAACTCGCCTTACTTACTAGATCCTGAGAATCCTCTTAATCTGGAAGAGGTGCTGTAGGATGAGTGTACCTCTGGCATGGTATCATCCTCTTTTGGTCCCGTGCACTTTACCAAAAAAGGACAATCACTAAATATTCTGAGGATAACCTTTTCTACCAACTCTCAATTACTAGCTGAAGAGATGTAATAACGATGATGATATTCCAAGTCCTCATTACTGTCGGCATGCATAATAAGCTAGACTTACGATTTCAAGGATTTTCTTGATAGTTAACTCTGTCTTACTCGCCGATGCCATCGTATAGTAGGTTTCATAAGTCTTACTATTAAAAAATGTACTACGGGAACAGCCTCAAGTTTCTGCAAACCATGGGAGCGCGAGAGGTTTTTCTTTCCTGTAATTTCAATGTCTGCTGTATAGGTGTTTACTATTAAAAGTCATCCTAGATATCTAAAACTGCTATTCAATTTTAATTTTCGACAAACCAGTTGTTTTTCAAATGTAGATGTCTTTTCTTGATGAAGGATACCAACGGATTTTTGTTGGACTAATATTCAACCTCACAGATAGTCACCATCTCCTAATTCTGGAAATAAATTTTGGGGTCCCTAGTGGCAAAAAAAGTGTTTTAAGCGAGAGGTGTGTGTGAATGAAATATCTACATAACAAAAAACTACAGGAAACTCAGACTTTATATTGTGTTTAGGTTCTACCATTAATCTAACTTGAAAGTTACGACGAGAATCCACTGGAAGGGCGACTTAACTGAATAAATTCCCAATCTTTCGCAATTAAAAAAAAAAAAAAAGCCGAAGGTTTTCTTTAAACTGGGAACGGAATGTAAGTACTTAATTTGTGGATCTATCACATTAAATTTAAACAGTTTCCTGTCCTGGGAAAGTTAATTTTATGTTATGGGAAATCTGTGACTACATTAACATTAAGCTTTTGCATTTTTTACATAAATGTACTTTCAGTAATCTACAGTGAGTTTGCTATAATGTCTCAAGATCAAAATAACATTCCCAACTATCCAAAATTTAAATATTGAATAACATTGAACTTAATTTTCCAGATTTGGAATTGACCTGTCAAATAGGAAACATTACATTTTCAAGATCCGGAAGTTACATATATGGGAAAAATATTTCTAAAAGGCTACAGTAGGGTTACAAATGAAGAGATAATAGTACCTGCCGTCATATTGTGAAACATATAAATGTAGAGAATAGTGATTGCCATTGCAGTTGTGCGGTTTCTCATTTTTAAAAAAATGGGAAAACAAACAGACGAAAAATCATATAAATGTAGCGACTGTGGCTACATTTGTATATCATTCAAAAATTTGAGAACACATATCCGCATGCATTCAGTCGAGTGGCCATACAGATGTGGTGTATGTGATTTCAGGAGCAGAAGATCCCAAAATTTAAAAACACATATGCGAACACATACAGGCGAGAAACCATTCAAGTGCAATAAATGCGATTTCGTTTGTGCGAGATCGTCAACGTTGAAAGTACATGTGCGAATGCATGCAGACAAGCCGTATAAGTGTAATGAATGTGATATCATTTTTGCGAAATCTTGTGCATTGAAAGCCCATCTGCGAAAACACATAGAGAAGCCATTTAAATGTAGTCAGTGTGACTTCAGTTGTATATCATTAGAAAATTTGACAACACATGCCCGTATACATTCAGTTGATAGGCCATATAAATGTAGTGAATGCGATTTTAGTAGTCGAGGATCCGAAAATTTGAAAACACATATGCGAACGCATACAGGCGAGAAGCCATATAAGTGTAAAGATTGTGATTTCAGTAGTGCACGCTCCTCAACATTGAAAGTACACGTGCGCATACATACAGGTGAAAAGCCATATAAGTGTGCAGAATGTGATTCAAGATTTACGAATTCTGGTTCATTGAAAAAGCATATGCTAATACATACAGGTGAGAAGCCATATAAGTGTAAAGAATGTGATTTCAGTTGTGTAAGATCAGAAGGATTAAAACTACATAGACGTAAACATACTGGCGAGAAACCGTATAAGTGTACTGAATGCGATTATAGTTGTGCAAGAGTTTCACAATTAAAAGTACATAAACTAACACATACTGGCGAGAAGCCATTTAAGTGTAATGAGTGTGAATATAGTTCTATTACGTCTGGAGGTTTAAAAAGACATATGCGAACACATACAGGCGATCATCCATTTAAATGTAATGAATGTAATTTCACTTGTATAACATCCACGGCATTGAAAGCACATTTACTAGGGCATACAGGCGAGAAACCATATAAGTGTAGTGAATGCGATTTTAGTACTACGCTTTCATCAAGTTTGACAAAGCACATGCTACGCCATACCGGCCAGAAACCATACAAATGTAGTCATTGCGACTACAGTTGTAGATCAATCGGAAATTTAAAAAGTCACATACGTACACATTCGGGTGAGAAACCATTTAAATGTAGGGAATGCGATTATAGCTGTAAAGCATCCGCAAATTTGAAGTCACACATGCGAACACATACTGGTGAGAAGCCATATAAATGTAGTGTGTGTCGTTACAGTTGTGGATCTTCTAAAAGTATGAAAATACACATCCGTACACATTCAGGCGAGAAACCTTATAAATGTACTGAATGCGATTTCAGATGTACCGTTTCCTCTGGTTTAGAACTACATATGCGTAAACATACAGGCGAGAAGCCATATGTATGTAGTCTTTGCGAGTTGAGATGTGCATCCCTCGGAAATTTCAAAAAACATATGCTAACACATTCAGACGAGTAGCCACATAGATGGAGTGAATGTGATTACAGGTATAAGGAATGCGGAAATTGCAAATTACATGTATGGGAACACAATTGCAAAAAGTCTTATTATAATGTGGCGATTGCGGTCACTGTTTTACAAGTTCCTCATATTTGAAAAACATACTCGAACTCATACTGGCGCGAAGATAACGTTTAATCTACACGATTAGAGTTAAAATTTTAAAAAACATTTAGGAACACAATGAGGCATATAATTAATTATTTAGTTTTAAGAGAAGTTTTTCTGATATCGCAAGTTTTAACACATAGGAGGGTAGCCAGGTTAATGGAGTAAATGCGTTAGATTGTGCAGTTTTCTCAAGCTTGATAAAACGTATTTATTAACGTCTAGAACATAAAATGCGTCATGACAAAAATAAAATACTTAACGTCTCCCTTCATTTGGGTTGCCATCAGGTCACTTCCTAATGAAACACTATTTTACAAAATAGAGAAAATAAATGGCGGAGTATTGTGAAGCTACTGAAAATAAATAAATAAAACAAGAGTATTAAAAGAAAAAAAGCTTCAGAGCAAAATTTACAACTATGAAAATAATAATAATGGTTGCCCTGCACATGCCAGAAGTTCAAGTGAAACACTCACACAACTTTCTCATACTCCAATTAATAAAATTTAATCAAGAAATTGCTCATAAGAACTATGATGGTGATTTCATGTTGTACACCTGAGTCCCCTGTGTAAAAATCAACAACGCTTGCGAAAATAATAATATATTTGTAATAATTTAAATTTTAAATGAGTATTTTAAAGGAGTTGCAATTAACGATTTCTTTTTTAAAGCTTTTATAATGTAAAAATAAATACTATATATTTTATTAATTGTCTATTTTAAGTAGTCCTAATAAACCAGTACCTTCCAATAATTAATTTTCGAGATATGACTCTATATGATTCAAATAAAGGAAAGTAATGAAAAAGATCATCTTTCAGATTTAAATTACAATGGCAGATATTTGTGCGTCCCACTTGTAATTAATTTTCATCTATATAGAATGAAATATATCTGGAATTCATTAATCTGATTTTACTAATAAGGCGAGTTACTTTAATGGGCACGTTAAAAAAAATATACTCTCTATCCCCAGAACTGTTAATGAGAAGTAGATAGGTTTGTAGGATGAATCTTTATTTCCTCTCAGTTCTCAGAGACAAGTTTATTGTCGTAAGAAACAAACATATTTTTAATATTATTCTGTACTATGTGCGGATCTCGATTCATCCACAACCAATCGTACTCTGCAAATATGAACAGTTGCTTTAGTTGAATGCCTAATTATAAATTTGGTCATTATGGAGATTTCATTTATACACATGAGTGCTCTGTGTAAAAATTAACAAAGCTTGCGACAATTTAAACTAACTGAAGACCCCCCAATAACCCTCCAAAATCAATTTTTTTAAGAAAAGTAATAAGTTTCTATCTATGCCGCAAGCATTCCAAGTTTTAAGAACAACGTAGTAACTGTTTTCGAGAAAATTTCAATAACACAAAAACCTATTCTGTATTTATTTATTATTAACTGTAAGCTACAGCTTATGGTTAAGCTGCCTGCTGTATAACCAAAAAGAAACACATATAAGCTACAACATTATAGTTCATTCACAAAATTCAAAAGATTCATTATATAAAAATCAATATTCATTCAAATTATCTGAATACTACACTGCTACAAAACCAGAGAAAATTTCATAAAAACAAAGGAAAGCACAGGAGTAAATGAAAATATACGAATTTCATTAGTACAGAAAGCAAAATTAATCATTATCTACTTTCAGTTCTCATTATATTTATACCCAGTGTGAATAACAACATTCTTAATACTAATACACAAATAATTAATAATACTCCCCATAAGAAACAAAACAAACTAAACATAATGTATAAAATGTTATAAAAGTTAATATTCAAAAGTTATCGTATAATATTTATATTAAGCAACAAAATAAAATAACTCAATAATTATTTCAGTTATTGAAACAAGGCATGACATAATTAATATTTGTATAGTTATCTCTACAGAATTTTAAAAACAGTCCAATATTCTTACTTCCTTTTTACTTCTGGGAAAACATTTAATTGGGTCTTTGATATTATTTAGTAGGTATCGTTTGTCTTCATTTACAGGACACTTACTTATATGCCCATAATCATCATACTCCACACACAATATGCACATATTCATTGGGCAAACCCTTCTTTGACCTTTAAGCTTCCAGATACCCAATCCAAACCATGCTACAGCGGACTTTTTAGACCTCGTTGAATTCTGAACATAATATTCTAAGTTAAAATAAATTTTATTTTCAGGCAGCAGTGTTAAAGATTGCTTAGATCTCATCTCAGCGAATACTTCTTGCCCACCTATATCCCGGACTCTGTTTGTGACAATCTTTATTAAAGCTCATTTCAGCTAGCACTCAATCAGCTATATTATAACAAGTGAACACCCAGCCAAGACCCAGATACAAACACCTAGATAATTTTTGAGTGCATTTATCCAAAATATATTATTGTTTTTCCGTTCCTGGTGAGCCAAACAATCTTGAACTAAATGTCCTCTTTCACTATTTTTAATTTCTAAAGTATCTGAAAATCTGTGGCAGAACTTCATGCTTAATATAAACCAAACCCAATTCCTATAACACACAGCACTCGAGGGTACACTTTATATATATATACTTATTAAAATCATTTACTACCACTTGTATACTCGTTATTGTGTCATCTGATCCTATAATTCTACACCATGTTTCCTCACCGCTTTTACTAAAACAGTAAGAAATAGAACAATTCTTCCCAAGTTAATTCCGGTATTATCCTTCTTAAGAATTTAACTCTACCGAGTGCAGTTTACTCTAATTTTGGCAGTTGAAATGTTGTGTTCATTCCATTTTCCATTTTTAGTTATTTTAAAGCCTAAATAATTCAGACGATTTACCGTTTGCATCAAGTGACTCTTATCGTACCATATTTCATAAGTTTTTAATTTACTAGATTTCCTAAACACAATTACTTTAGATTTATGAACATTTATTGTCATATTAAAGTTGACACTAAATTCCTCCAATTTATTTAATGCTCTCTTTAATAATGCTCTCGGATATTAACAGGATGTCATCTGCGAATAAAATCAGTGGGATATCCACTCCATTAATATATGGAGGATGAATACCCTCGAGGATGAATATATGGAGGATGATTACCCTCGAGTGATACCTTAACCAATTTATCGATGCACAAAATGAATAGGATAGGTCAAAGAACACAACCGAGTCTCACTCCAATATTCGATTCGATATACCAAAAGCTTCATCAAAATTTGTTTTAATCGAAGCCTTTACTTTATGATAAATTTGCTTTAGTAGTAGTACAAATTTTGTAAGATATTCCTACTTCGTGAAGTCTCAGCCACAGAACATTTCTATCCAGCCGATCAAAAGCTTTTCTAAGTCAAAATTAGCTGCATATAATTTTTTATAAATACAGTATTCTTAATAATAGTGTCTAATATAAACATTGTATCTATTGTTCTCGACTTGGGTTTGAAACCTAATTGGACAAAATATCACTTTTTAAAAACAGATTCTTTTAACCTTTGATGAATTATTTTTAGATAGGCTTTTCTTAATGTAGATAACAAAGTGATACCTCGGTAATTTTGAACCTTATTTCTATCCTTGTTTTGGCTTCAGTATCGGAAAAATTAAACCGGTCGCCCATACCTCCGGAAACACGCCGCCATCAAATAATTTATTAAATAGATAGGCCAATATGTCAACTAACTCTTCATTATTAACACAATTTAATCCAAATGCACAAGGAATGCCATCAACTCCACATGACAGTTTCTTGGTAAGTCCTTTCAGAACCGGAGAAACGTACTCTCTACTTATCTCCCGATCTTCCGGACAAACCCTCTCGTCATATGTTAAAGCATTTGGTGGCAGACCAGTTACAATATTACATTCTCCAACCGAAAACAAATTATAGAAATATTCGACCCAATCTTTTTCTTTAATACTCTTACTAATTACAAAAATTTTGCCCAAAAGATTTCTGATTCTAGTTTTAAAGCAGCTTTATGAATCACATCATGATTTCCAATGTTTAATTTAAAGTTTTTAATATCATTTTCACTCAACCATGTTTCACAAACACCGATGACATCAAACTCTTCTGCCACATCCTTCAAAAAACCAAAGTTCCTAGCAAGTCCTTCAACATTTATTAGTCCAATAACCAAACTATTATATTTTACTGTATCAATTATGTCCTGTTGAACAGCATGGCGACATATATTTTTTTCTAATTTCACAGTTTCATTATTTTGAGGGTTAATCGTTTTGCTCGTCATCAGCAACTAACAAATCTAATACAAAATTTGTCAATTCCTGGCCCGTTAATTCCTTAATTTTACCGCAACCATTATCGTAGTTATATAAGATGCCCTCATCATTTTCCCAAGTAAACTTTTCTCCATTTACTATTAAAATTCCACCCTTAACAACATTTACCTTCTCAGTACTGCTATTACTTTTCTGCGCCAGCTAGCAACTTCTTCCGTTGTCTTATTTCGTAACAATAATCTGTGCTAATAAAACATTTACCTTTAACTCTGGATGCATTCTTCAATACTTCAAGCACGTCACTTTTATTTTCCATTGTAACAAGGAGCGATTTATTTTTACCTTTACCACTTCGAAAGGGAGTAACGTTCAAAACAGCATTTTTCTTGCCCAGTAGCAAATCTTTTCTATAAACTTCCCTAAATGTATCATAGTAATTGCATACATTAAGTGCCTTCAAGCCTTTTACAATTAAGTTCCTCTTGAGCGAATTGTTTTTAAATATTCTAATTCTTCACTTATTAACTGGAATTTAATCTTCATATCTTTCACCTGCTTTTTTAATAATTCATTCTCCTCCTTACAAATGTTTAACTGATCAATAAGAATCTGCATTTCTTCTCTTTTTAGTAACGATTGTAATTTAACATCGAATAGATCACTTAACATATTCATTCATATTCAGATTAGCCATTTCTATATCCTTATAATTAATCCAAATTACTAGTTAATTATTAAAAGGAAGAAGAAAAGTAAAACGAGAAAAATTGCAATAAAAATGATAGTGAAAGTAATAACTTAATATATAGTAAGTTGAAAAACAACACACAACAAAGTTCACAGTACACTACAACTCTCCGATGTTTACTCCACCGAGTTTAGCTTACTTCTGAACTTATTCTATAAAATCACTTCCTGATTAACCGATTTCCTTCAAATTTGGAATTCTATAAATACTTCTAATGTGTATTCTAATATTATTCACATTAACGTAAAGCCATATATTATACCGAAGTTGTACCTAGAGGAAGCATAAAGCTTCTTTTCCCCCAGAATCCCTAGAATCAGTTTTCCCGAGAATATCGTGTCAAATAAAAGAGATAGGTATTAATGTGTGCAGGTAGAATACGAAGTTTAAAGAAGCCGTTTTCGAGAAAATCACGAAAAACTGAAAAAGCATTCAGTAAAGCCGCACTTCCGTCTTCGGCATAAAGCCTTAGTATTGATGAGACCTCTATTGTACTTCCAGACTTCTTAGCAAGTAGTCTGGCGATCGATGCTTTGGGGTGGGTGCATTCTGTGCTTGTTATTATGGTGCCCACATATTGGTGAGTCCATACAGCTTTGTTTTCGATCATTTTAATATTGTAAACCAGTATAGGGATCGTCAAAGTGATGACACTTTTACACCGCCCTTGGCGCATAATTTGGTTTCAGGACTTGGAATACCCATCTTCTAAATTCTTTTTTCACTTTTTCTTGAGTAGATATCTGTGTTTGAAATCTGCAGTGCTGACGGAAACCTAGGTAGGTGCTTGTTTGACTCAGTGACTCCGTTCTGCTACCGCCATCCAATGTTAGTATTTCCATGTTTGCATGATCAGTCATTGGTTTTCCTACTTTTACATGAAACTAGCACAATTATCAAGACCAAAGTTCATTTTTAATTTCAGTTAATTACTGATAGCGTATATGCAAAATCTATTTTTGAGAAGCTTATTGAAATGATTAGTAATTACAATCCGAAACCGAAACGTACAAATGGTTTGACAAAGAGGGTAATGATTTGCATAAGTTGCCATTTAAAATATTTGAAAAAATTTCAAAAACCAAATCAATTAACTGATGTCTTTATATTTTCATTATAACAGTCAATATAAAGTTTGTTTAATGAAAAAAAGCACTATTTTAAGAGTATGGTAAACCAAGTTAAGGGAAGCTTTGTAAGATCTAAAAACAAGTAAAGAAAGTAAAAAATATTATATAATTTTGTTTTCTTTAATTAAACCAATAATTGCTGTACTATATTTACTTTCTCTTATTCCAAGTAAAGAGGAATCGAAATTGAGTTTTCACCAGAAATACATGTATTGTATTACTTGTGTGGACGAAGGCTAGAGTCCAGTATACAATATTATTCTTTTCACCACTCGAGTGCGTGCGTGGTTGGTGGTCCTGAAAAGGGCTGGCTACAATTATGTAGGCACAGCAATGTTCTTAGCCGCAGTGGTGTTCACACGTCACTCGGTGGCCCTGAACAGGGCCGGCTACAAATATGTCGGCACAGAATCACTAACGGCGCGCCCCGTGGGGAAACCAGACAGTTGGGGTGGCCCTGAAAAGGGCCGACCTCAATGCTTGCAAAAGTGAATTATGCGCCTGCTCTAATAAGAACACTACGCCAACCCACAGAAAGTGATGTGAGATGCCCTGAAAAGGGCCGTGAGCTTGTAACAGGCAACCGGCTTTGGGAGCCCCGGCAGTGTGGCCAGCACCCCGATAAACCCCTGTACCAATTAGACCTGTCCCTTGCTCCACCTCGAACTGTGGTGGCGTGAGCGATTCTCTTGCCTCGGTAGCCGGTGTAGTCGTGCTAGTGCGGCTCGGTCTTCAGCACTCTCTTCTCTCTCCAGCGAATGTTTATCAAAAAAAGTGATGTATTTATGTTGGTCCGGCCAGTGCAATTCTTGGCTGCTACAGAGATTTCAATCAGCTTGTAAGTAAGGCCAGGCAGTAATCTTCTTGCTAGAGTTAGTTGTTTCTTCTTTAAGATTTTTCCAATACTGTTTCGGACTCGGCCGACTGTGCCGTTTATAAAGCAGAGTCGACCGTGTCGCGCTCTGGCGTTGCGACGGTGCCGCTATCTCTGTATCAACCAAAGAACTACACTGCCTTCCCTCGTCTTGAAAAAGACTTTTTAAATTTTGGGCTATTTGCCTCTTTTCTTTTTATTTTATTTTTATACAGAACATATATACATAAAAAAATACATTTATTTACAAAATCATGTAGCTGTTCAATTATAAGAAGATATAGTTGGGGTTCCAACATGCCTCCGCCCTAATTGAAGCGCTACGTTGTAAAGCGTACTGGCCGCCTGATGGTCCTCGATGGTCTAGTTGACCGTTGTTCGCTTTCCTCATCGTTGGCGGTGGAAGGTTCTTGTGAATCCTGTTGATTCTCCTCTAATAAGTATGCTGGCTTAAGTCGGTCCAACGAAATCCTATCTTCCCTGCCGGGTAGCTGCAACGTAGCAGTTTTGTCATCCCGTTTAAGCACTAGGTACGGTCCGGAATAAGGTGGTGTCAGTGACTTCCTGTCAACCTCTTCTCGTAAGAACACGTGAGTGCACTTGTCCAGGTCCGGGCTGACAAAACATTTTGCTTGCGTTGGACTGATGGTTCGTGTCCATTCTTGCCGTAACAGTTGCAAACTGGCGTCTGCTAGTTCTTGAGTTCGAGGAGGCATGAATATTTCTCCGGGCAAACGTAGTGGCTGTCCCAAAACTGCCTCTGCTGCGCTTAGCCCGGTTGTTCTTCTTAGAGCCGACCTTAGTCCTAGCAGGACTGTAGGCAAGGTCTTTGTCCATTTGCTGGCCCCTTCCAGCCTTGTTCTTAGTGCGCTTTTCAGAGAACGGTGCCATCTTTCTACCATTCCATTACTTTGTGGGTGGTAAGCCGTTGTTCTCAGATGTGTGATCCCTAGTAGTTGCGCTAGCTGGTTGAAAAGCGTCGACTCGAATTGCCTTCCTCTATCAGTTGTTAGACGGACTGGTACTCCATATCGAGCTATCCAGTGGCGGTAGAAGGCCTCTGCCACAGCGGTAGCTGTGATGCTAGTTAGAGGTATAGCTTCCGGCCAACCAGTCGCTCTGTCGATCATCGTAAGAAGGTATTCTTTCCCGTCCGATGGTGGGAGTGGTCCAACTAAGTCCAGATGAACGTGCTCAAACTTCTTGGACGGCTTGAAGGTCCCAAACGGTGTTGAGGTGTGCCGATTGATCTTGGCCCGTTGACAGGGTATGCAGTGCTTTGCCCAAGTTGCTATGTCTTTTTCCATGTTTGGCCAGAAGAATCTAGCGGTCACCAGCTTCCTTGATGCTCTGATCCCTGGATGGCTAAGGTTGTGCAGATGCTCGTAGATTGGCTTCCTTAATTCACCTGGTACGTATGGCCTGGGTGTTCCCTTTGTAGTCTCGCAGAAAAGACTGTAGTCGGCACCAGGTACTGGAATTAGCTGCAGGCGAAGAGTCTTCCTTTTTTCTTCGGCATCAATTTCTTTGTCCACCTTTTGAGCTTCAGCGAGATTCTGAAAGTTATTCAGTACGGTCACTTCCGCAATCCTAGATAAAGCATCAGCCACGGTGTTGTCTTCTCCCCGCTGGTAGCGTATATCCGTGGTAAATTGAGAGATGTAGTTTAGTTGCCGTAATCTCCGGGGGCACAAGGTCTTGTTGCTCTGTAGCATTGCATACGTTAGCGGCTTGTGGTCAGTGTATATGAAGATGTTCCTTCCTTCAATCATGGGTCTGAAGTAGCGTATTGCTTCATACACTGCCAAAAGCTCTCGGTCATAGGTGCTGTAGTTCTGTTGCGCCTTGTTGAACGCTTTAGAGAAGAATCCCAACGGCTGTAGTGTGTCATCTTCCTGTTGCTGCAGCACTGCTCCCATGCCGATGTTGCTGGCGTCGCAAGCTAATGAAAGCTGATAGTCCGGTGAAGGATGTGCTATGCATGCTGCATTTGCAAGGTCCTCCTTGGTCTTCTCGTAGGCCGCTTCTGCTTCACTTGACCACACTATAGGCGTTTTATCCTTGCGTTTAGCGTGGTGAAGATATTTGTTGAGCTCCCGCTGGGTGGTTGCCGCATTAGGAAGGCACCTCCTGTAGAAGTTTACCATCCCAAGAAATCTCCTTAGCTCATGGATGGTGGCCGGTTTCGGTAGTTCCCGAATAGCGTGCACCTTCTCCTGGAGTGGGCAGATCCCTTCTGGTGATACGGTGTACCCCAGGAAGCTAACTATCGGTTGTCCTAGTACGCATTTGTCGGTCCTTAACGTCAGCCCTCGCTCACTTAGACGCTGGAACACTATTTTTAGGTGTTCTTCGTGTTCTCTTTCATCCTTGGATGCAATGAGTATATCATCTACGTAGACGAACACGAAAGGTAGGTCTCTAAAAATGTGGTCCATGTATCGTTGAAATGTCTGGGCTGCGTTCCTTAAACCGAACGTCATCTTGACAAACTCGAATAGGCCAAATGGAGTAATTATAGCCGTCTTCGGGATGTCTTCTTCTGCCACTGGTATATGATGGTACGCCTTATTTATGTCTAAAGCCGAATAAACTTTAGTACCGTATAGCTGGATCGTGAAGTCGTGCAAGTTAGGCACGTTGTAACGGTCAGGCACGGTCTTGCTATTTAGCAGGCGGTAGTCACCGCAAGGGCGCAATGTTCCATCCTTCTTTTCAACCACATGCAGTGGGCTAGCCCATGGGCTCTTAGATGGTCGACAGATACCGTCATTCATCATCTGCTGGAATTCCTCCTTAACAGCTTTATACTTGTCCGGCGGCAATCTCCGCGCATGGCTGCATACTGGAGGTCCTGACGTTTCAATGTGATGAAGTATCCCGTTGGTCTTGGGTACCTTATGCGAGCCAACCATCGTTAAGGCAGGAAACTGTAGCAGCAATTCCCTGAATGGTACGTGCGGTGGCACAGTTGATAGTTCTTGCAGCTCTACGACTTCTATGGCACCTATAGTCGTGAGCCCTGTAATCTTGTCAATTAGACAGCGCTGGGCCAAATCAACCACCAGATTGCTTCCGGCGAGAAAGTCTGCCCCAAGAATGTGCTGTGTGACGCTGGCCACAATGAAGTCCCACACGAACAGTCGGCGTAAGCCAAAATCCAAGCTCCTCCTTTGTTCTCCATAGGTTGGTATTGGAGTGCCGTTAGCCGCATACAGGCTGAATCCTGGATCTCGTTCCCTGGCCTTGTTACAGTTGGGGATGATGGATATCGCCGCGCCAGTGTCCACCAGGTATCTTGTCCCTGTTTTTATGTCAGTTACGAAGAGGCGGCGGAATTTATTAGCGGTAGCGGCTTCCGCCTTCCCGTCTACCGCGTCAAATTTGTTGACGGCTGGCTGGTGTTTCCCCAGTTGCAAGGTTTCTTGCACTTTGTGGCCTTCTCCTGGAACTTATTGTGGTAGTAGCAAGAACCGTTCTTGGAAGCTCCTTGGTCACGGTTACGAGACCTACTTCTTCCTCGGTTGCCGCACTGTATGGTAGTGGCCAATGTAGAAAATTGCTCGTGCAAATCTTGTATTTGCTTCTCCAGTCGAGCAAGCCTGTCGCCGTTATTATCCATCACAGCGTGAACTGAGGTGTTGGAGTCTACCTCCATTACCTTGTCTGCCACAGTGGCCAACTTGTCTAAGTCCTCCTGCTCTATAGCGGCCAGAATCCCTCTCACTCTCTGCGGTAGTGCTCTCAGCCAAACGGTGCGTAAGACGCCTTCCGACATCGATGTACCAGCTTGGTTTTGCATGTGTCGCAACAGCTGTGAAGGAGTCATGTCGCCAAGCTGTGTCTGTTCCAGAAGCCTTAGTATCCTTTTTTCCTGGCTTTGACTGTAGATAGATATCAGCTTTTCCTTTACTGATGTGTAAGGCTCTGGGCCAGGTGACTGCACTGAACCGGCTATTTGAGTTAGCACCTGGTATGGTAGCTGACCAACAAGGGCTTGAAATCTTCCAGCCTCGCTCTTGATCTTGTAGGCCCCAAATAAAGCTTCTATCTGAAGGAACCATAATGATGGATTTTCCTCCCAGAACTGGGGCAACTTGACGAGGCTTACGCCCTCTGTGTCCGGAGCAGGCCCGAGCGGTGTATACTTCGCTTCAGTCATCACGTCGGGGTCACCAATTATTGTATTACTTGTGTGGACGAAGGCTAGAGTCCAGTATACAAAATTATTCTTTTCACCACTCGAGTGCGTGCGTGTTTGGTGGTCCTGAAAAGGGCTGGCTACAATTATGTAGGCACAGCAATGTTCTTAGCCGCAGTAGTGTTCACACGTCACTAGGTGGCCCTGAACAGGGCCGGCTACAAATATGTCGGCACAGAATCACTAACGGCGCGCCCCGTGGGGAAACCAGACAGTTGGGGTGGCCCTGAAAAGGGCCGACCTCAATGTTTGCAAAAGTGAATTATGCGCCTGCTCTAATAAGAACACTACGCCAACCCACAGAAAGTGATATGAGATGCCCTGAAAAGGGCCGTGAGCTTGTAACAGGCAACCGGCTTTGGGAGCCCCGGCAGTGTGGCCAGCACCCCGATAAACCCCTGTACCAATTAGACCTGTTCCTTGCTCCACCTCGAACTGTGGTGGCGTGAGCGATTCTCTTGCCTCTGTAGCCGGTGTAGTCGTGCTAGTGCGGCTCGGTCTTCAGCACTCTCTTCTCTCTCCAGCAAATGTTTATCAAAAAAGTGATGTATTTATGTTGGTCCGGCCAGTGCAATTCTTGGCTGCTACAGAGATTTCAATCAGCTTGTAAGTAAGGCCAGGCAGTAATCTTCTTGCTAGAGTTAGTTGTTTCTTCTTTAAAATTTTTTCCAATACTGTTGCGGACCCGGCCGTCTGTGCCGTTTATAAAGCAGAGTCGACCGTGTCGCGCTCTGGCGTTGCGACTGTGCCGCTATCTCTGTGTCAACCAAAGAACTACACTGCCTTCCCTCGTCTTGAAAAAGACTTTTTAAATTTTGGGCTATTTGCCTCTTTTCTTTTTATTTTATTTTTTATTTTTATACAGAACATATATACATAAAAAAATACATTTATTTACAAAATCATGTAGCTGTTCAATTATAAGAAGATATAGTTGGGGTTCCAACAACATGTTTCGGGTCTCCTGAATATAAAATAGATAAAATGTTTTAACAGAATATCTCAAAAACGAAGTGCAGAAAGCTCACCGCATCAGACACGAAGATTTCGGGCAAAATCCATCAACCGAAAGTACTACTTTACAGGTTTAATTTTTTCAGGTTTTCGTGATTTTCTTCAAAAACTTCGTAAACACTACCTACCACATTAACACCTATCACTTTCAGTGAAAAATTCTCCCCCCCCCCCCCAATCAATTTTTAGTGTTATATAATCACTAGTGTTATGTTTTTCTCTATAGTATCTTTTCAGTATAAAATATGGTTTTTGCCACCTACATAATATTAACCTTTACATTGCTAATACCTCATATATGTGTGTACATTGGCATTCTCCACAGGCTAATACCTCATTTATATGTAGTATTGATAGAATTCCAAAGTTGAAGTAAATCGGTTTACCGAAGTGCGATAAAGGTAAAGATTTTTGGAATTTTTTCGAAACGGTTACAACGATTTCCTTTAAACTCAGTATGCTAAATGCAAAGTAAAAACGTATCACGTTTATTTGAAACATTTTTCCAAACAAATGGATTTTGCGCGAAATTTGGGAAGTTAAATTTCAAATGTTACATGCAGTTGGTTTAGTGTTTTTATATATATTTTATGAAAGCATTATATTTATATTCTTAGTATAATGCTTAGTAGGTGAGAAATTATTCCCCTACCATCGGTGTTTTTACTAGGCAAGGTGAAAAGTTCTCGGCCTAGCCCACAGTGTCATCAATATTACAAATACTGAAATTACTGATTTTTTATGTTGCAAAATAAATACCAAATTTAAATTTGATTAAATAGTTTTTTTTATTACGGCTATTTAAAATGAGAATGTTGTGTGTTTTTGACAAAATGAATTAACTTGAATACCGTTCCGTCATTAAATTCTTCGTTTTGGATGGTTTACCGCCAACAGAATTCGTCCAAACTTAGTGAAAGTGTCTAAGGAGTTTGCAGTTTCGTTATCAACAGGAATAAAAAATGGGCAGCCGAGTTTAAACGTGGTCGTACATCAGCTGAAGATGGTCCACGTGAAGGACAGCCAAAAAATGCAACTACCGAAGAAAATATCGAGAAGATACACAATGGTTCTAAATGATCGACGATTAAAGGTGTATGAGAATAACTATGGCTGTAGGCATCTCAGGAGAATTGTACACAAAGAACTCAGTATGAGAAAGCTTTGTGCAAGATGGGTGTCGCAGTTGTTAAATGCTGATCACAAACAAATGAGGAATTGAGTTTCTCAGCAATATTTGTGCCGTTTCAACATGAATCCAACCGATTTTCTGCGCCGATTTGTTAGGATGGATGAAACGTGGCGTCACCACTTTATACCTGAATAAAAACAACAGTCCAAGCAGTGGATAGAAACCGTCCAAGCAGTGGCCCTGCACCGAAGAAAGCAAAGACGACTGCATCGGCTGGAAGGGTTATAGCTAGTGTTTTTTGGGATTCTAAACGGATTCTTTTAAATGACTATCTGCCAAAGGGTCAAACAATTAATCTTGTTGCCCAGCTAGATGAAAAAGTTAGAGAGAAAAGGCCTGGTTTACAAAAGTGAAGGATCCTTTTTCACCAGGACAATGCACACGCCCAAAAGATGCTTTGGCAATGGAAAAATTGAGGGATTTGAAGTAAGAATTGTTGGAACATCCTCGCTATTCGCCAGATCTGGCTCCCTCTGACTTTCATCTATTCCCAAACCTTAAGAAATTAATGACTGAAAAACGTTTTGGGTCTAATGAAGAGGGGAAAGCAGCGGTAAATTGTATTTTGAAGACCTTCCAGAATCGCTGTTCAGTGAAGGAGTTATTGGAGAAACGTTGGACAAACTGTATTTTACCCCAAAAAAATGCATTTCCACTACTAGGTCGAGAACTTTTCATTTTTATTATTATTATTATTACAAAAAGAGCTAGCGGCAGTGCCGGTGAATGCTCTCAAGAACCGTGGCGGCTCCTGACTTGGATATGTGGGGGTTCAACATTTTTTTTTTAAACACTTACATTACCTATCATTATTAGTAGCTTGGCTAGTTAGAAATCATGAAGTAAGCCAAGAGCCAGGTAAAAACTTGCAGCCCTCCCCTACAATTAAATATATTAAATTAACAATAAATCTGTCACTGTGCACCTAGAGAAAAACTGCGAAAAAAAGAGTGGTACCGTTTGAGTTCGAAAATTAAGTGGTTAACTTAACGGAAATTTCTATTATCATCTAAAAAAGTGTTTCGGTTCAAAGGAAATGTCAATGAGTTAGCATTGATTCTTTGCTGGGTCATATCTCTTAGTGCTGTTTTAAGTACCAATACCAATATCAAATTTTTATAAATATAAAAGCAATATATAAAAATCCACACATTGGCACAGGCACATCACGCCACAAAAAATCTAGTGTGAAACACACACACACACACACACACACACACACAACAATACATTTGCTAAAAACATTTTTTTTAACTCCGGGTAAGATCGGGTAAGTTCGTTCATAGATCGTAAGTAATGTTCATCGCGCAAGAATCCCCCACTCTTATTTTAAAAAGTAATAAGGAATATACACTTTACTATACTAACACAAAGAAATTTTTTATATATACATATATATATATACTAAATTCTCCGGCGCGACTCCCAACTGTGAACCCCCAACTTCCTACTTTTCTATACATCTCCTGATATGTGCATGCATTATACCTACAATCGTACAAAAATGCACAATACATTAAACAAAACATTAGAATGAGCTCCTATACTGATATACGTTCCTATTCTTTTATTTCTAATTCTCCTCGGATTTGACAAACAAATTATTTTTTTACATCATTCTCATTCATTTTTTTACATGGATTTGATTGAAATTTGATATCAGGCAATATATACTATTTTTACTGTGACTAAGGTTTAAGGTTTGAAACTAATATAAATAAAAATGAAAATATTTTTTTAAATATGAATAAGAGAAAGTAATTAACATATGATAATTTGTTACTTTTTATTTTTTTCAAAAAGCTGGGGGGTTCAGTCGCGCAATCGCGAATACCAGTAGCCGCCACTGCTCAAGAGTATACAATATAGTAACTACAATAAGTATAGTTATTGAAATATGGTCCCTAAGGTGACAATATAATTGCACTAAATATATATTTAAATTTGACACTTGAAGTATATAAGCACTAGTATAAAAGCCAATAAAAAACAATATAGAAGCCAATAGAAATATGAGGAAAAGAAAAAAAAAAAATAATTTCACAAAATAAACATAGGTACTATAAAAATAATATGAATTAATAGCTAAAATGGTAAACATGATGCCAAAATATTATATGTTTCCAAAGAATGTGTCACATCTAGACTTAAAGGAATTTATAGAGGGTGCTTCGATGACATATGTAGGGAGTGAGTTCCATGCTGAGATGGTCCTTACAGCAAATGAATGTTTGCGAAGATCTAAGTTGGATTGAGGATGGAATAGTTTGGATATGTGTCCTCGGAGATGGGCTACTTCTGTAGGGGCGAACAGATGATCTAGACTACTCTTGTAGTGTCCATGTAGAATTTTAAAAAGCTCAACCATGTCTCCTCCTTTTCTTCGATCTTCCAGAGATCTTAAGTTTAAAGTATTTAGTCTGTCTGAATAAGGAAGCTCACGAAGTGATGGAGAAAGTTTGGTAAACTTACGTTGTACATTTTCCAAGGCATTGACATCTTTTTTTAAATACGGTGACCAGACAGGATTTGCAAATTCAAGATGAGGTCTAATGTATGATATATATAAAGTCCTCAGATTGTCGGGTATGAGGTTAGGGAAAGATTTCTTTATTAGGTATTGCATGTTTTGCTAAGTCTTGCAACATGTTCATCCCACTTGAGCTTTTTTGTAATGGTAATACCTAAATCTGTAACTGAATCACAACTTTTGAGGGTAATGCCATCAATATTATAAATTAAGTGTGGGTTGTTGGTACCTAGGTGTAGAACTGTAGATTTAGACATGTTGACTGCTAGACGCCATGCTTTACTCCAGGATTCTAACTGATGAAGATCATGTAGTATAACTTCCTTGTTAACTATTGGATTATTAAATAATTTGCAATCATCAGCGAAGAATTGGGATTGAGAAGAGAACTTGAGGTCAGACAAGTACAAGATAAACAGAAGAGGACCAATAACTGAGCCTTGTGGCACACCACTTAAAACTGGAAGGGAGTCCGATAGGATACCATCCAGCCTCACTTGAAATGTACGGTTTGTTAAGAAGTCAGACAGCCATCCTAGAATGTTACCTCTTATCCCATAGTGCTGGAGCTTGTAAAGAAGATGTCGATGTGGGACAGTATCAAACGCCGCTTTGAAATCTATATAAATGACATCGATAGGTTGATGGTTGTCAAGCTGTTTTGTCCAATGGTCAATTGAGGCTAGCATGTTGGTTAGTACAGATCTGCCAGGTTGAAATCCATGTTGGTTATGTGGAATTATACTGCTCTCTAAGAGAAATATAGTTACTTTTTTTGTGACGATCTTTTCAAAAACCTTACAGATAATGCTAGTGAGAGATATTGGCCTGTAGTTAGAAGGATCAGTTCTATCACCTTTCTTAAAAATTGGAATAACTATTGATTGCTTCCATAATTTTGGGACAGCTTGCTGTTCTAAAGACAACTTATAAATATTGCAGAGTGGTTTGATATGGAGTTTACACATTTTTGAAGAAAAATTGGAGGAATTCCATCGGGTCCAGAGCTACTAGTAGAACTGGGTAATAAAATGGCATCCTTTACATCATCTTAATTAATATGCAAATTAGATAAGGATTCATTGTTGAAAGTAGAATAGGGTAATGCAGGAACTACTTCAGTGGGGGCATCATTGGTAAAAGTATTTAAAAAGTGTAGTGATAGAGTCTTGACATTTTGTTCTGGTTGAACTTCCGTATGGCCATTAGCATTCTTCAAGTTAATTACTTTTGGTTTGCCATTTATTTGAGAATTGATGTATTTGAAAAATGGTTTAGAGTCAGATGATTTCAATAGGTTGTTTAGATACTCGTTTTTTTGTTGCCTGCAGAGGAAATTTATTTTATTGTTCAGACATCGGAACTGTTTGTATACTGTTACATACCTTGTTTGTTTATATAGAGTCCACAGTTTTTTCTTGTGCTGAACTAGTTTAAATAAATTATGAGTCATCCAGGGTTTCAAAAACCTTTTTTTTATAGCCTGAACTGGAATATGAATTCTAATTAAGTCATTCAAGACATTCAAAAACTGGTTATAAGCTTCATGGACAGAAATATTCTCGAAAATAAAATTTTCACAAGAAATAGCATAGTTTATCTCATCAAAATTTGCTTTATTAAAGTTTTTTTACAGAAACTGTTTTTTTGGTTGAGGTACTGGGTTGGACTTGCAATATTGCAGTCAATAGTAGGTGGTCGCTTTTTCCAAATGGCGGATCTGAAGCAACAGAAGAAATTAACATGGGAACGTTAGTCATAATAAGATCAGTGCAGGAAGGAATATCAGGTGGTCGATATCTTGTATCAAAATCTACCAGTTGTTCAAAATGAGAAGCCATGAAGGCATTAATAAAATAATTACGCCCAGTATCGCAATTTTCATGAATACGTATATTGTTCCAAGTTATTCCTGGAAAATTGAAATCCCCAACAATTACCACCGGTAATTTATCTATTGAATCATTAAAGACAAAATCGCATAGGCTAATGTCATCATTAATCTTCGAGGAGGGTGGTCTATAGACACAACATAGAAGAAATTCAAATCTCCCTATTGAAATCTTTACCCAAGTGGCTTCAAAATTTTTGTCATTTTTTGTTTCTAAAGGATAATATGTGGTTTTGAAGTGATTAAATTCACGTTTAATGAATACACAAACGCCTCCGCCATGTTTGTTACTCCTGTCACACCTAATAATATCATAACCTGATATACTAATTAGCACATCTGGATCATTTCCAGTCAAAAAGGTTTCGGCAATAGCTAAAATAAAGGGTCGTTTCTGGATGCAGTACAATCTTATCTCATCAATCTTGTTTTTAACAGAGCATGCATTAGTAAAGCAGATAGGCAAATCAAGAATAGGAGAGTCATTTAGTTTTTTATATGACGAATGTTGACAATTTTAGGGACATTTCTTATGTACTTAATTGTTAGATCTGTCTCACCATCATTCAACCGACGGTCCAATTCTTTTCCAAGATTGTTGAGATGCTCCCTTTGCATGAAAGTCATATCAGATTTCACCCGAATCAAACCACCATTGGAAATCATGTTCTTGTTTCTCAGTATTTTCAAAACTACTTCTTTGGATTCAAGAACAACCTTTAATGGTCTGACTTCATTTGAAATACTTTTACCTAAACGTATGGTTTTAATTATTCTACAGTTCTCACCAGCAACAGGTTTTAAAATGTCACTTACTTTATTAGCGTCTTCTGCTTTCCTGGTGTCTGGATCATCAGAATGGCTTTCAGCCACATTGTGCATAATAATATTAGTACTTCTCCTCTGTCTTTCATTAATTTCTTCTATAATATCGCTGACGACTTCTGAAGTAGAAGGAGACTTACTCATTTTTTCAATTGTAGCCTTTAGTTCATTAATTTGTTGATTTAATGAGTTCAAAATCTCTTCTTTCATGGCCAGTAGAAATGAATTGGCAGTAGAATCAGGGGTAAATGTCTTACTACTACATTTATCACACACATAAAGAAGATTCTTCTGTTTGTTTGCTAAGGAAGCGATTTCATTTCGAGTTAGATTAACACATTCGCCGTGAAAAAAGAGTCTACAGTAAGCACAAACAACTTTCGAATCCTTCTTTTCATTAATGTCTTTCTTACATAAGTCACAATTACTGCAAACAATTGGCATTTTGAATGTCACGATAGAACACACAAAAACACAAGCAATAAGTCAAAATAAATTAAAACTGCAAAAAAATTGAAGCAACAATACAAATACGTGTAGTTACTATAACACGCGGAGGTTAAAAAAAAAGAGATATGATGGTATTTGGATGCTGTGGAATATCTGCTGTGTACAAGGTGTACAGGAGAGGTCCGAGGATAGTGCCTTGGGGAACAGCAGCTCTACTCAACTGAATAGAGGATTCTCCTGTTCCACAGCTTACCCTGAAATATCTGTCTTGCAGATATGATTTTAGGATAAGGTAGTAAGTATGAGGAAGGATATCCCTCAGCTTACACAGCAGGCCCTCGTGCCATACTCTGTCAAACGCCTGAGCGACATCTAGGAAAATACTCGGGCAATACTGCTTCCGTTCGAGGGAGGTGGCGATAGCGTCCACAACTCTAAGAACCTGATGGGTTGCAGAATGATGTCTCCGAAATCTAAACTGATCCGGAATTATATTTTGTTGTACGACTAGAGGATACAGTCTTTTAAGGAGAAGCTTTTCGAGGAGTTTGGAAAGGATTGGAAGCAAGCTGATCGATCTGTATGAAGTAATATTGGTGGCAGTTTTCATTGGTTTGCAGATCATTTTGATAACGGAAAATTTCCATAGGATGAGCAAGTATGTAGTTCTGAGAACAGAGTTATAAAGGAGCGTGAGGAATATTATGGCTTTTTTTGGAAGTTGTTTTAGTATTTTGGAAGTGTTGGATTATTATTCTATTTCACTAATATTCTAGAAATATTTTATTTTATATTTATAAACATAAATAGATATTCTTGAAAACTGGCCCATTTGAAATTTATCACTTTTATGTGAAACATTTTTCTAAAAAAATTGATTTTGGAGTAGTTTTGTCTGTTTAAATTTCAATTTGAACCAATGGCGGCTCGTGACTTGGATATGTGGGGGTTCAACTTTTTTTTTTAAATACTTACATTACCTATCATAATTAGTAGCTTGGCTAGATAGAAATCATGAAGTAAGCCAGGAACCAGGTAAAAACTTGCATCCCTCTCCTTCAATTAAATATGTTAAATTAACAATAAATCTATTAGGGAAGGGATCACCTCAGTGGATAGTGCACTGGACTCCCACGCGGAGGACTCGGGTTCGAGTCCAGCTGTGCTGCGCTTAGGTTTTCCTTCCTAGGAGCCCTTACAGCACACTGTCCGGTGATGGGCAGTGTTGTCTGTAACGAGAGAACACCATCCGGAGGCCGGCAGTGCACTGAGAAGGCTTGGGCGCCAATGACAATAGTTGTTGGCCCGCCTTAAATTAAAAAACAAAAAAAAACAATAAATCTGTCACTTTGCACCCAGAGACTATGAAAAAAAGAGTTGTACCGTTTGAGTTCGAAAATTAAGTGGTTAACTCAATGGAAATTTTTATTATCTAAATAAAGTGTTTCGGTTCAAAGGACATGTCTATGAGTTGGCATCTATTCTTTGCTAGGTCATTTATCTTAGTGACGTTTTAAGTACCAATTCCAACATCAAATTTTTATAAATATAAATATAATATATAAAAATCCACACACTGGCACAGGCAGGCACTTCACACAAAATCTGGTGTGAAACATACAACTTTCTCTTACTCAGTTCTCAAAATTATAATTGACAAATTTTATAGCTTGTGTACCAAATTTAATGAAATTCTTCGAAAACTGAAAAAAATGTTCAGTAAAAGTGCACTCCCGGTTTCCTATTTTCTTGAAAATTAGAATTTTGGACATCTATTTATTTCTAATTAATTTTGTTTGGATGATAGAATTGTATAATCAAATATGAGAGCACTTTAGAGAATAATATAACCCCATCCCTCCCCTAAAAGTGCCCTTAAATGAATTTTACCAGATAAATGTTTCAAATAAAAGTTATAGATCTTTGTATGTTTAGTTTATGTAAGAAGAAATCGTCGGAGCAATTTTTGAGGAAATGGCGAAAAAGTGAAAAAATCATTTAGTAAAGTGGTATTTCCGGTTGAGGAATTTCGACAGATAACGTAGGGTCAGATCTCATGGTGATACCAAAACGGAATATAAGTTTCCACTTTCCACGGTTTTTCGTTTTTCAGCTATGCTGTTCACATACACATACATACGCTCACACACACACACACACACACACACACACACACACACACACACGCAGAACATTTGCTAAAAACTTTTTTAACTCCGGGTAAGATCGGGTATGTTCGTGGTAGATCGTAAGTAATGTTCATCGCGCTTGTAACCCCTACTCTTTTTGAAAAAAGTTAATAAAAACATACACTTTTATTTACTAACACAAAGAAATTTTTTATATATACATATATATATATACTAAATTCTCCAGCGCGACTCCCAACTGTGACCTCCAAACTTCCACTATTTTAGACATCTCCCTGATTATCATGCAATTCCTACGCTTACTTTCATTTGGGCGAAACATATAAATCCTCCTATATTGTATACGGCCTATTTTTATGTCCTGATTCCTCCGATTTTACGATAAATTTTTTTATTAACGTATAAATCATGCCACTATATACCAATTGTACGGTGACATAGGTTCCCTAACTACATATAAAGATGAAATATTTTTTGAAATACTTGTAACATAAATACACCAAATTATATAGGTGGCTATTGCTTGATGGACTATGAAGACACGAGAAACTTGCCAAATTCAATTATTACTAGTGAAGCCGATTTCATGATAGTTTTAGGACCGTTAACATAACTGTCGCAAAACATTACTAAGTCACTCACTTTGGCCAGGGGCAGATGTGGATGCTATATTAGACGATATTACATGGCAAGTAGGATCAAAATTAGACCTGGCGGAATACTGTATAATTTTTCCAAGCTTTTACATTATTATTCGATAAAGATTTAATTGAAAAAAATGTACAGTGGTCAAATTCCCGCGCTGAAATGTTACTAATTACAAGATATGTTTCCAATAATTCAAATTTGAAAAAGTGGAAGGACGTCATAGTCGACGAAATGAAGTTTTCAGTACTGGAATTATAGTTTTTAGGATTCTATTAGAATACACTTAGCCGCAACTAATTCAGGCTTTTTCACCTGTTGAGGCTAAAAAAAAAATGAGGCTGCCAGCGGATAATCACAGGCGTCTCGGCGTTATTTTTGGATCTTGATGTTAAATGTTCTATTTCCGCCGCGGTATTATAAAGCTCTAAAATTAGCGGCGTGTTTTCGGCACCTCCTTCCTTTTCACTTTATCATTTGTATTATACCCTAATGTTCAGTCTTTCTAGCATGTTGGTTTCTAGCATTATTTCAGCTTCATCAGCTGCTTCCTAATGTGGTCGGCGAAGCTTATCTTAGTTTGAAACATGATTCCTAGATATTTAGCGGTTGACATTGTAAATGCAGTTTCATCGCCGGCTGGCAACTGGAAGGTAGGCCATGGCAACATGATACAAACTGATTTCAAAGCATTAATGATGGTGCAGTTACACTTATTTCGTAATATGTTGGGTTTAGCGGACGTCGCATTAGAATGGCTGGTGACGACGATCACGTGCGGGCTGGGGCACGTGATTCCCGGGATGGGGAAACCTATTAACGCATGTCTTTTCGGATTAGAGCGCATGCTTCTTAATTACTAGTTATGGTAATCAATTTGATATTATATTCTAAGTTTATGATGTAATTACAATAGAAATTCATTAAAATACACGAAGCCACAATTACTTCACGTTTGTTTACTTGCTCAGTCTAAACAAATATTAGGCATCCAGCGGAGAATCACAGGCATCTCGACGATATTTTTGGATTTTGATGTAAAATTCTATTTTCATCGATGTGTTATAATGCTCTAAAATTTGCGTCTGTGTTGCCGCTACCACCTAACTTTTCACTTAATTATTTTTATTATACTCAAATATTCAGTGTTTCTAGCATGTTGGTTTCTAGCATGAATTCAGTCTCGTCAGTTGCTCGCCTAATATGTTCGGCGAAGCTGAAGGTAGTTTGAAACGTCATCCCAAGATATTTAGAGGCTGGCTTTGAAAATATAGTTTCTTGGACGACTAGCAAGCTTACTAGAAGGTAAGCCAAGGCTACATGATACAATCTGTTTTCATAGAAATTTGAAAAGCTATAAAAGATGGTCATTTTGGATTAGAGTGCATGTTTGTAAATGTATTTCTGGTAAAAAAGCAATTTAACACAATCGCAATACTTCCACTTACTAGGAGTAAAGGAAAATAAAAATTATCCATTAGAACTATAATAATTGCATGAAAAGCGTAGTTATGTTATTGTTTCATACCATATTTTTGCACATGGTAAATCTTCATTCCTTTATTTCAAAATTATTATTCTTCTTACGCAGAAACTTCTGCAATGATGGTTTCTAAATTTTTCCCGAATTACACTATTAATTGAATATTACTATACTTTTTTACAGGTAGTGCGAGAGCGGTTGCTAACGGGAGTGCTTTGTATTGTTTATTATCAAAATAAATGATTATTTTAACTAGTGCGGTAAAAAAAAGTTAGTCCACGGATATTCCAAATTTCGCGCAGAATAGTAGTGCGTTCTTGAATTTTGTGATTATAATATTTTAAACTGTGTCTTGTGTCCAGTGTAATGAAGTGAAAGAAGCAAGGACATCGAAGGATATGTAACTGCAAGAGATTGTTACATATTCCAACCTACAGCATTAAAGGTAGGCTTGGGAATTATAGTGGTCCATGTTTATGTTGGCTCTGGATTCTCCGTAATAGTATTGGTATAAAAATCTTAGAATGAAATGAACTCGGTTTAAATAATTATAATTCATTCAAATTATGTCAAGTCGCATGAATGTTTGCTACATAAATTCTATATTACTTAGTGCTTGTTAGAGATTGAATATTTGATACTAATGAAAATGTGATGTATTTCTAATTCCTTGTGATATTATGTTTAGCAAAAATCTTCACTCTGGAAAATTCTTAGACTTTTCAGAATTTACTTTTCCATTCCAAATAGTTTCCCCAATGAAATCGTCAAATACGTAAATAAGGTTTTACATAAATTATGACAACGATGATATGTTGCATGATACTGTTATGAATTTAATAATTGGAATTATAATTATTTAATTAAACATTTATATGGCCACTATTAATATCCTTCTTCGGAACTTCCAGTCCAGGTAGAGCAGAGTCGGTAAGTGACTTCTTAACATGTTTGTTATTGCAGGTTGCATTTGTGTAGATATATGTGAATTTCTCCTACAAAAGAAAAAAAAAGTCTGGTGTGAAACACGCACACAACTTTCTCTTACTCCAGTTTTCAGAATTGTACCTACTTGATCAATTTTTTAGTTTGTGTACCAAGTTTGATGAAATTCCTTGGGGTTTGTCGAAAACGAAATAAAATGTTCAGTAAAAGCGCACTTGCGGTTTACTAATTTTCTTCAGTGAAAACGCACTTCTGGTCATCGGATTTTTTTGAAAACTCAGAATTTGAACAACACATTTCATTCTAATTAATATTATTTAGATGATAGAATTGTATAGTAAACTGAAAAAGCACCTTAGAGGAAATCCTAACTTCAAACTTCTCTCAAAAGAGCCCTTCAATGAATTTTTCAAGAGAAATTTTTTAAATAAAAGTGGTAGATGATTGTATGTGTAGTTGATATATCAAGTTTGAAGGAAATCGTCGAATCTGCAAGAAAATTGGAAAATACCAAAAAAGTGAATAATATTTTAGTGTTTTAATGTAAAAGTGTATACCATTGTGTAGGTTACTCACCTAGCCTGTTCATTTATTTTATTTTTGAGGTAGGTATAGTTGAGTTAACTTTTGTTTATATTATGTTAAACTTGTAATGCTTTTGTAAACTTTATTGCCTATTTCATGTTTTGGTTTGTACCAGAGTCAAACCAAATCCTATTGGATTTAAATAACATAAATTAATATTTGTTTTAGCCTATTGTATAATGGCTAAGGTATTGGAAAATAAAAATTGTCCAAGTTATGTCACAAGTACCCGGAAGCCTCTTTTTAAAAAGATTTATTTAATATAAAGTTTCAATTATACTTTAAAGACAATACACAAGTTACTCTAATAGTTTAACACAATAATATAATGCACTGGAAATAAGAACTTAGATGCGAAAGGTCTGGTGGTGAGCTATGAACTGACTGCCTGCTGGTCGGTGGCTGTATTTATATGAAATCTGCCTCTGCTGACTCGGCATTGGTACTTTTCCTATGGATGCGTCATAACTCCTCCCTCCTTAAGTTTGGAGCTCCTGCGACAAATGGCATGATATTCCGGGGTAGTCAGAGTTTGGTGCTTGCTGTAGAGGCATGGTTTGTGGCTGGGTTCCACCTTGCTGTGGATTCAGTTTCCTTTTATAGACATAGTAAAACATGAGGAACATAGTAATAATAGGAGGGCTATCGCCATTATGCTGTAGTAGTAGATAGTTGCGCAACTGCTGGGTATCTCCTCCAGGTGTTGCAGCGGTTCCATTCGGAGGTTGATTTTGTTTAGATCCTCAAAGGATATGTTCGTGCTGGTATGAGCGAATACTTGTGTAGAAGTCAATATGCTTTTTGAGTCTTTATATACAGGAATGGCTTTACTGTCCAGTAGGGTTTCGTCCTTAGATAATTTTACCAGGCTGGTGTTAGTTAGAAATATGGTGTCGTTACGGCTGTCTTTGCTTACCACGATCCTGTTAGTCCTGAACGTTAGGAAATGGTCTACGAGGGGGATATACTTAATAAATGGCGCGCTTGACGTGTAGACTGTCTTGCAAGCTGAGAGGTTGATGTTGGTTATAATTTGTCGAATGCAGTCGTTCTGGACGCTGGTCTTGTTGTGGCAGTACATTGCACCGTTGATATCCTCACAGGTGGCTGTAAATAACTCATCTTGGAGGTGTAGGACCAAAGGTGGATGGACGTGCATTGTTATAAGGTGGTTGTCTTTTTCTACAGGGTAGGATAAGAGGAAGTACGTTTCGAAGGAAGAGGTTTTTAGGGGAACGCTAATGAAGTAGTAGATATTCCAGGTTTTTATTGAGCAGCGTACCTTGCTTAATTGCCAAAGTGCCTCGAATTGTCTGCTGTTACGAACGTTATATTGTGGGATTTTTGTATTGACTCAAGATCTTTAAGAGAGAAAATGCTAGGATGTATGGTGTTTAATCTACAGAAATCCAGAGAGTTTTCCATGTCGTCAATATGGTTGGCGATAAGGACCAGGTTAAGGAGAATCGAATTGAATTGCTGATTTATTTCAACCTGGCTAATTATAGGGTTAGAGAAAAAGGTCGTCATTTTGTCATTGTTAGTTCGTATAATTTGTATATCGTGATTGAACTCTTCAATTACTCGCTTGTTTATTGCCATTTGGGTTCTTAGGTTGTTTTGGAGGTGAAAACCGTTTCGTTCAATAGTGTTGATGACTTTGTCGTATCGTTCCTTGTCGTCACTGTCCATGTTTCCGGTTAACCAGGAAATGGCTTTGCCTAGGCCGTTAATGAGTCCGCGTTTAGGCCGAGATTTATTAACTGTCAAATGGTCTAGTTTGTTAGGAAGATAGTGATAATATTTAAAGAGTGATTTTATCTGTGCTGTCCGGTTGTGCTGATAGGTAGTGCCAATAATGTGATAAATTTTATCTAATTCAATATCTATTAGTTGTACGTCAGTTACGTGTATAAAAGTATAGTATCTGTCTATGACGTAAACTGGGTTAAGAGCCACGGCTAGAATTCCCGGGCCCTGACTCAGATCTGTTATCTGTAGCTGGAAGCTAGATTCCCCGCCGTCAGCAGTTGTAGTGTTTGTATTATTGCCGTCAGCATGTAGGATGCGTGAGTCATTGTTCTTATCTGTAACAGGAAGAGTTTGTTGTGTAAACTTTCTAGGCCTTTTTAAGAGATTAGGATGCACTTTAAAGGATTTCCTTTGCGTGGTTACTAATTTAGTTTTCTGAGAGTAATTTCCTCTTTTAAACTTTGGCTTGGCTTTGCCGTATTGTTTGTCTCGTATGTAAACTTCGCCTTCCGGAATTTCGATATTTTCTCTGGTCTGGTTTAGTCTGTTAGTCCATGTTTCTTTTTCTTTCTCGATAATTTCTTTAATAGCGCGGGCTACCAATTCCCTATCTTCATGGTATTCTTTAACTTTCTGTTCTAGAACCAGGTCTTGTGCGTAAGTGGTAGTTTGTATGCCGAAGGTGATGTCGTTTGGTGTCATTTTGAGGTTAGAAACTATGGCGTTGTTATAGGCTATTAGTCCTAGTCTTAGAATTTTGTTGAGGGTGTAGTCTTTTCCGTGTTTGATTATATTTAGAATTTCGATTAGTGTCGAGTGGGCTCTGTTTATTAGTCCGTTGGAGTCCGAATGGTTTGGGGCAGTAAAGTGGGTGTCTATGTTATTGTATTTTAGAAAGTTTTCCACTAGTCCGTTTTTAAATTCTGTTCCGTTGTCAAATTGAATTGTCTTAGGGCAAGGGAATAGGCTTAGATAGTGTTCTAGAGAAGTAACGATTTCGTGAGCAGAGGAGGTTCTAATTGGATACCCGTATAGTTTTTTGGAGAAACAGTCAATGAGTGTAAAGATTTGCTTCCCGTTGTAGTGTAGTATGTCTCCCTGTAGTCTCTCGAAAGGTTTGGAAGGAGTAGGGGTAATTTCATAAACTTGTCGTATCGGTCTGCGCTCGTATTTTACTTCCTTACAAAGGGAGCTGTTGTTGATTACTTTTGTTATCTGTTCGAGCATTTTGGGCCAGTAGTAACGTTTGGTTAGGGTTCTGTACACCTCATGTATACCACGGTGTGCGGTTTTGCCGACATGATAATTTTGAATAGTTTCTTCTTGTTCCGAGGAGTCTGTTATGTCTAGTCTCTTGGTGTAGTAGCGTTTGAGTTTGACTGTTGGAAATTTGTCTTTTATTATGTTGGACAGGTGAACAAAGATTTGGTCATATATCTGTTCGTCAATGGAGTTTTCTATGGGAGGTGAGCACAGGACGCCGTACGTATGGTTCGGTTGTAAGTACTCTAGACAGTATTCGTCTATGTCGTTAGAGTATGGGTACCTAGTGTACCAGTTGTACCTAGTTTTGTTGAAAGGTCTGTCAATTGGGACTTTCGTCTCGGGGTTACCGCGGGTCACAATTTGAAATTTTTCTACGTTGATGCAACGGGTCTTGTCGTCTATTATTTTGATTTGACTGTTAGAGGATTCTTGGGAGTGTTGCGTTTGTAAGCTCTCATTCTCGTCTTCGTCAGTAATGTTTAAGCTCGTGCTAGGTCTTCTAGGATTTCGTCGCTGGTTTCAGGTGAAGGGGCGGAAAGGAATTCGTTTAGGATTTCTTCGGGATTTGGAGATGTCTCCACGGCGTTTAGGTTTTGTTCCTCTGGTGGGTTTCGTGATATTGCGTCGGCTACTACGTTAGTTTTTCCCTGTACGTACTTGACGTCGAAGTCAAAGTCTGCCAGTTGTAGTTTCCATCGTATGAGCTTAGAATTTGGCTCTTTGAGATTGTGTAGCCATTGTAGTGGTTTATGGTCAGTCTGTATAGTGAATTTACGTCCGTAGATGTATGGTCTAAAGTGTTTGCAGGCCCAAACTATGGCCAGTAGTTCTTTTTCTATAGTGGAATAGTTTTCCTCCTGTCTGTTTAGTGTGCGAGAGGCAAAGGAAATAGGGAGGTTTTTTCCGTCTATGTTCTGGGATAGGACTGCTCCGATAGCGTAATTGGAGGCGTCTGTTGTGAGGATAAAGGGTTTCTCGAAGTTAGGCAATTGCAGGATGGGACTATTCTGTAAAAGGGATTTCAACGTCTCAAAGGCTTGTTTATAGCTGTCGTCAACTATGATGTCTTTGTCTTTTCTTAGTGAGAGGGTTAGAGGTCTGGCTATCTTGGCATAGTTTTTGATCATCTTTCGGTAGTAGCCTGTAAGTCCGAGAAATTGTTTGATTTGTTTCTGTTTCTTGGGAAGTGGAAATTTCGCAATAGCGTCTAGTTTGGCCGGGTTAGGTTGTATACCCTTGTCGGAAATGATGTGTCCTAAGAAGAGAAGTTCGCGTTTGAAGAATTCCGTCTTGTCAAGTTGAATCTTTAGATTGTGTTGTCTAAGCTTGTCAAAGACCGTCTTAAGGTGCTTTATATGTTCGTCCAAGCTGTCTGAAAAGATAATAATGTCGTCCATGTATACTAGTACGTTAGGGATCCTGGAAAAAGAGGGAATTTACGGCTCGTTGAAATGTGGGAGGCGCATTCTTAAGCCCGAAAGGCATGCGCAGGAATTCGTAATGTCCGCTTTCAGTCGAGAATGCTGTCTTGGGAACTGATTCGGGGTCCATTTCGATTTGATGGAACCCGGAAGCTAAGTCAATTGCTGAGAAATAAGTCGCGCGTCCTATTTTCCCGAATAAGTCTTCAATGTTAGGAAGGGGGAATTTGTCCTCGATTGTCTTGTTGTTAAGTTTGCTGTAGTCTATGACCATTCTTATTTTCTTTTTACCGGAGGCGTCTGGTTTCTTTGGTACTACCCGGATTGGGCTGTTGTAGAGGGAATTCGAATGCTGTATTATTTTATTTTCTAGTAGTTTGTCAACTTCGATTTGTACGTCTTTCCGATATATTTCCGGGTATCTATAATTTCGCGTGTATACGGGGTTTTCGTCAGTCGTTCGAATTTTATGTTTCAGTAAGTCCGTGCAGCTTAGTTTGTCATGCTCTCTTTTGATTATTTGGGGGTAGTTCTTTATTAATTCTATTATCTTATTCTTTTCCTCTGAGTTCATGTGCTCAGTTCTTATTAGTTTAGGAATTTCATCTTTTATTTCTCTTAACCTAAGTTTGTCGGACATTTCGGGACAATTGGTCACTACTACGTCCGGTATGTTTATACTAGTTTCCTGCGGTTCGTCGACTCCATGGGTTCAGGGCAAATGGCCATGACTTCCTTGGACTCAACTTTACACAGAATTTTATTATTGTTAACATTATACAGTCCTTCTTTTACGGTACACTTCTCATTAATTTTTATATCTTCATTTACTAATCCGTACTTTAGTTCTTTATTTCTAATTGATAATTCTATGAAATTGACACCTTGCTCTATGTTGATTATATTTGGATCGTCGCTTGTGGCGTTAAGGGTGAATTTCAGGGGGATTGTGCCTTGAGGATAGGAAAGGACATTATTGTTTAGGTCTATACTCATACCAAGTTCTTGCATGGTCTTATGGCCTAATAGGATGTCATATTTGTCTGAGAAAGGAAACAAATGGAATTTGGTTTGGAGGTTTACGTTGAAGGTTTCTAGGATGTTGAACTTACATGAGGATTCTCCCTGCTTCTTACCTGCGGGAGTGGAGATTATGAAGGGATCTTTTACTAATAGGGCGTTAGCGGGAACCACATTTGGATTGATATAATTTTCCGACGAGCCTGTGTCTACTAGCCATTTGAGGCCAGATTTGTCTTCGAAGTGGGGTAGTGATTTATTTACGAGGTTTAAGCTAAATTCGGGGGGCCTTCTTGGCTCTCGTGGCCATCGTCTAAAAAATGCTCAAATTTTTCGGTTATTCTGCCTATAGAATTTTCTAGGCGGGAAAGTCTGTCCTCATATGTTTTATCTGGTTCGGTATAGTTTTCAGGTGGGTCTTCATTTTGGCAGTGGGTCAGTTCGTGTGGAGAAATATAGTCTTTGAAACGGGGTCTGCCTGCAGTTCGCATGGACACCGTGTTTTGCGAGAAGTAGCCAGGAGGAAGTCTGGGTCGATTAAAGGGGTGCTCAGGATTGTTTGGGTGATTAGGATGGTAGGATTGTCCGACATTGGGTCGTGGAGGTTGTTGCAGTTGTGTCTGCGGTCTTTGTCGGTAAAGAGAAGTTTGAGGCGTAGGTTCTATCGGTTTGGGATATTCAATTGGTGGATAGTGATAGCTAGGGGCTGGAGCCCTGGGGACGTTTGGTACAAAGTGTTGTGGGCTTGGTCTGTAAGAGTATTGCTGTCTGTAAGGCTGTTGGGGTTGGTTGTAAGGATTTGGTTTTCTGAAGGGCTGGTTAGGCCTTTTAGGACCGTGGGCGGAATTTAACTTAGCCACAATAAAGGAACATTTGTTATAAATTATGCTCCGTACTTCGTCTAGAGTGCTGGGGTCGAATATCATGATATGGTTGCTTAATGTAGGAGGCAAGCATTTATAGATATGAAAAATTATTTCTTTGTCTACTCTTGTTATTATTTGTTTTAGTGTGTCTGCTGTAAGTCCGTCTAGTTTGAGTCTAATATAAACCAAATTGCGCAACTCCTGTATCCTATTGACGAAGTCAATGGGAGACTCTCTAGCATGCATTTTAGTCTGGAAAATTTCATCTTTTAGTATCTCGTAAGACCTCGAGTCGGCAAAACTTTCTCTTAAGTATTTTAATAAATTTAGTAAGTGGTCTACGTTATTGGAAAGGAGTACGTTTCTAGCAGGTCCTACTAATCTACTTTTTACTTTTATGAACAAGATATTATGATTATAGTCTCGTTCCGCTATATTCTCTGCACGAACTGTAGCGTAAGCACTTTCCACAATTTCGCAAAAGAACGCCAGCTCTGAAGGGTTTCCGTCGAAGTAGGGAATGTGGTCATAGTCTTCTTTGGAGATTTTATAATTTATTTGGGCCATTTCGGGGATCGCTTGGATAGTTTCTTTAGGAATGATTAATTTAGAAGGTTTAAGGACAGATGAGCTACTTACAGGTTTTAAGCGTTGTTGTTGACTCGCCAGCTTGCTGTTCTTCAGTCGTCTGAGGATGGTCCTGGTTCCTGTGGGATGAGTACTGCGAACAAGCCACTGATGTGGGAGCTTCTAGTCTTCTTAGGATGTGGGACAAACGGTCGCACTATTTGACTTAAGCCTTCGCAGTCCCTGTTCGCGGGCGCCAGTTATGTCACAAGAACCCGGAAGCCTCTTTTTAAAAATATTTATTTAATATAAAGTTACAATTATACTTTAAAGACAATACACAAGTTACTCTAATAGTTTAACACAATAATATAATGCACTGGAAATAAGAACTTAGATGCGAAAGGTCTGGTGGTGAGCTATGAACTGACTGCCTGCTGGTCGGTGGCTGTATTTATATGAAATCTGCCTCTGCTGACTCGGCATTGGTACTTCTCCTATGGATGCGTCATAAATTCCATTAGAACTATAATAATTGCATGAAAAGCGTAGTTATGTTATTGTTTCATACCATATTTTTGCACATGGTAAATCTTCTTTCCTTTATTTCAAAATTATTATTCTTCTTACGCAGAAACTTCTGCAATGATGGTTACTAAATTTTACCCGAATTACACTATTAATTGAATATTACTATACTTTTTTACAGGTAGTGCGAGAACGGTTGCTAACGGGAGTGCTTTGTATTGTTTATTATCAAAATAAATGATTATTTTAACTAGTGCGGTAAAAAAAAGTTAGTCCACGGATATTCCAAATTTCGCGCAGAATAGTAGTGCGTTCTTGAATTTTGTGATTATAATATTTTAAACTGTGTCTTGTGTCCAGTGTAATGAAGTGAAAGAAGCAAGGACATCGAAGGATATGTAACTGCAAGAGATTGTTATATATTCCAACCTACAGCATTAAAGGTAGGCTGGGGAATTATAGTGGTCCATGTTTATGTTGGCTCTGGATTCTCCGTAATAGTATTGGTATAAAAATCTTAGAATGAAATGAACTCGGTTTAAATAATTATAATTCATTCAAATTATGTCAAGTCGCATGAATGTTTGCTACATAAATTCTATATTACTTAGTGCTTGTTAGAGATTGAATATTTGATAGTAGTGAAAATGTGATGTATTGCTAACTCCTTGTGATATTATGTTTAGCAAAAATCTTCACTCTGATAATTCTTAGACTTTTCAGAATTTACTTTTCCATTCCAAATAGTTTCCTTAATAAAATCGTCAAATGCGTAAATAAGGTTTTATATAATTTATGATAACAATGATATCTTGCATGATACGGTTACGAATTTAATAATTGGAATTATAATTATTTAATTAAACATTTATATGGCCACTATTAATATCCTTCTTCGGAACTTCCAGTCCAGGTAGAGCAGAGTCTGTAAGTGAATTCTTAACATGTTTATTATTGCAGATTGCATTTGTGTAGATATATGTGAATTTCCCCTACAAAAAAAAAAGTCTGGTGTGAAAAGCACACACAACTTTCTCTTACTCCAGTTATTAGAATTGTACCTACTTGACCAATTTTTTAGTTTGTGTACTAAGTTGGATGAAATTCCTTGGCGTTTGTCGAAAACGAAATAAAATGTTCAGTTAAAGCGCATTTGCGTTTTACTAATTTTCTTCAGTCAAAACGCACTTCTGGTCATCGGATTTTTTTGAAAACTCAGAATTTCAACAACACATTTCATTCTAATTAATATTATTTAGATGATAGAATTGTATAGTAAACTGAAAAAGCACCTTAGAGGATATCCTAACCTCAACCTTCTCTCAAAAGGGCCCTTCAATGAATTTTTCAAGAGAAATTTTTTAAATATAAGTGGTAGATGATTGTATGTGTAGTTGATATATCAAGTTTGAAGGAAATCGTCGAATCTGCAAGAAAATTGGAAAATACCAAAAAAGTGAATAATATTTTAGTGTTTTAATGTAAAAGTGTATACCATTGTGTAGGTTACTGACCTAGCCTGTTCATTTATTTTATTTTTGAGGTAGGTATAGTTGAATTCACTTTTGTTTATATTATGATAATCTTGTAATGCTTTTGTCAACTTTATTGCCTATTTCATGTTTTGGTTTGTACCAGAGTTTCTCTATTGGATTTAATTAACATAAATTAATATTTGTTTTAGCCTATTGTATTAAGTGAGGTGCAGTATTGTTGGTCAGCTTCGGAATGTCAGTTTCGGCAAGTGTTGAAGTAAAAAAGTTATCGATTTGAAGAGTAATTAGTATTTCATTTCACGTTTCATTAGAATTATTTTTTTTCTTTGTGGGTATCAAATGTCAAAAATTCGCAGAAATTCGCGTTGAGAAAAAGACGTATAATATATTCGAGTAAAGATGAAAGAACTTGTAACGTAAATACACCAAGTTATATAGGTGGCTATTGCTTGATGGACTATGAAGACACGAGAAGCTTGCCAAATTCAATTATTACTAGTGAAGCCGATTTCATGATAGTTTTAGGACCGTTAACATAACTGTCGCAAAACATTACTAAGTCACTCACTTTGGCCAGGGGCAGATGTGGATGCTATATAAGACGATATTACATGGCAAGTAGGATCAAAAGTAGACCTGGCGGAATACTGTATAATTTTTCCACGCTTTTACATTATTATTCGATAAAGATTTAATTGAATAAATTGTACAGTGGTCAAATTCGCGCGCTGAAATGTCACTAATTACAACATATGTTCCCAATAATTCAAATTTGGAAAAGTTGAAGGACGTCTCAGTCGACGAAATGAAGTTTTCAGTACTGGAATTGTAGTTTTTAAGATTCTATTAAAATACACTTAGCCGCAATTAATTCAGGCTTGCTCACCTGTTGAGGCTAAAAAAAAAAATGAGGCAGCCAGCGGATAATCACAGGCGTCTCGTCGTTTTTTTTGGATCTTGTTGTTAAATTCTATTTCCGCCGAGTTATTATAAAGCTCTAAAATTAGCGGCGTGTTTTCGGTACCTCCTTCCTTTTCACTTTATGATTTTCATTATACCCTAATGTTCAGTCTTTCTAGCATGTTGGTTTCTAGCATTATTTCAGCTTCATCAGCTGCTTCCTAATGTGGTCGGCGAAGCTTATCTTAGTTTGAAACATGATTCCTAGATATTTAGCGGTTGACATTGTAAATGCAGTTTCATCGCCGGCTGGCAACTGGAAGGTAGGCCATGGCAACATGATACAAACTGATTTCAAAGCATTAATGATGGTGCAGTTACACTTATTTCGTAATATGTTGGGTTTAGCGGACGTCGCATTAGAATGGCTGGCGACGACGATCACGTGCGGGCTGGGGCACGTGATTCCCGGGATGGGGAAACCTATTAACGCATGTCTTTTCGGATTAGAGCGCATGCTTCTTAATTACTAGTTATGGTAATCAATTTGATATTATATTCTAAGTTTATGATGTAATTACAATAGAAATTCATTAAAATACACGATGCCACAATTACTTCACGTTTGTTTACTTGCTCAGTCTAAACAAATATTAGGCATCCAGCGGAGAATCACAGGCATCTCGACGATATTTTTGGATTTTGATGAATATTTCTATTTTCGTCGATGTGTTATAAAGCTCTAAAATTTGCGTCTGTGTTGCCGCTACCACTTAACTTTTCACTTAATTATTTTTATTATACTCAAATATTCAGTGTTTCTAGCATGTTGGTTTGTAGCATCAATGTAGTCTCGTCAGTTGCTCGTCTAATATGTTCGGCGAAGCTGAAGGTAGTTGAAACGTCATCCCAAGATATTTAGCGGCTGGCTTTGAAAATATAGTTTCTTGGACGACTAGCAAGCTTACTAGAAGGTGAGCCAAGGCTACATGATACAATCTGTTTTCATAGAAATTTGAAAAGCTATAAAAGATGGTCATTTTGGATTAGAGTGCATGTTTGTAAATGTATTTCTGGTAAAAACGCAATTTAACGCAATCGCAATACTTCCACTTACTAGGAGTAAAGGAAAATAAAAATTATCCATTAGAACTATAATAATTGCATGAAAAGCGTAGTTATGTTATTGTTTCATACCATATTTTTGCACATGGTAAATCTTCATTCCTTTATTTCAAAATTATTATTCTTCTTACGCAGAAACTTCTGCAATGATGGTTACTAAATTTTACCCGAATTACACTATTAATTGGATATTACTATACTTTTTTACAGGTAGTACGAGAGCGGTTGCTAGCGGGAGTGCTTTGTATTGTTTATTATCAAAATAAATGATTATTTTAACTAGTGCGGTAAAAAAAAGTTAGTCCACTGATATTCCAAATTTCGCGCAGAATAGTAGTGCGTTCTTGAATTTTGTGATTATAATATTTTAAACTGTGTCTTGTGTCCAGTGTAATGAAGTGAAAGAAGCAAGGACATCGAAGGATATGTAACTGCAAGAGATTGTTACATATTCCAACCTACAGCATTAAAGGTAGGCTGGGGAATTATAGTGGTCCATGTTTATGTTGTCTCTGGATTCTCCGTAATAGTATTGGTATAAAGATGTTAGAATGAAATGAACTCGTTTTAAATAAGTTGAAAATAATTATAATTCATTGAAATTATGTCACGTCGCATGAATATTTGCTACATAAATTCTATTACTTAGTGCTTGCTAGAGATTGAATGTTTGATACTAATGAAAATGTGATGTATTACTAATTCCTTGTGATATTATGTTTAGCAAAAATCTTCACTCTGGATAATTCCTAGACTTTTCAGAATTTACTTTTCCATTCCAACTAGTTTCCTCAATAAAATCGTCAAATACGTAAATAAGGTTTTATATAATTTATGTCAACGATGATATCTTGCATGAGACTGTTATGAATTTAATATTGGAATTATAATTATTTAATTAAACATTTATATGGCCACTATTAATATCCTTCTTCGGAACTTCCAGTCCAGGTAGAGCAGAGTCGGTAAGTGAATTCTTAACATGTTTATTATTGCAGGTTGCATTTGTGTAGATATATGTGAATTTTCCCTGCAAAAGAAAAAAAAAAGTCTGGTGTGAAACACGCACACAACTTTCTCTTGCTCCAGTTTTCAGAATTGTACCTAATTTTATAGTTTGTGTAGTAAGTTTGATGAAATTCCTTGGCGTTTGTCGAAAACGAAATAAAGTGTTCAGTAAAAGCGCACTTGCGGTTTACTAATTTTCTTCAGTAAAAACGCACTGCTGGTCATCCGATTTTTTAAAAACTCAGAATTTCAACAACACATTTCATTCTAATTAATATTATTTAGATGATAGAATTGTATAGTAAACTGAAAAAGCACCTTAAAGGAAATCCTAACACAACCCTTCTCCCGAAAGTGGCCCTTCAATGAATTTTTCAAGAGAAATTTTTTAAATAAAAGTGGTAGATCTTGGTATGTGTAGTTGATATAGCAAGTTTGAAGAAAATCGTCGAAACTGTAAGAAAATTGGAAAATACCAAAAAAGTGAATAATATTTTAGTGTTTTAAAGTAAAGTGTATACCATTGTGTAGGTTACTGACCTAGCCTGTTCATTTATTTTATTTTTGAGGTAGGTATAGTTGAATTCACTTTTGTTTATATTATGTTAATCTTGTAATGCTTTTGTCAACTTTATTGCCCATTCATGTTTTGGTTTGTACCAGAGTTTCTCTATTGGATTTAATTCACATAAATTAATATTTGTTTTAGCCTATTGTATTCAATGAGGTGCAGTATTGTTGGTCACCTTCGGAATGTCGGTTTTGGCAAGTGTTGAAAGTAAAAAAGTTACCGATTTCAAGAGTAATTACTATTTCATTTCACGTGTCATTAGAATTATTTTTTTCTTTGTAGGTGTCAAATGTGAAAAATTCGCAGAAATTCGCGTTGAGAAAAAGACGTATAATATATTCGAGTAAAGATGAAAGAACTTGTAACGTAAATACACCAAATTATATAGGTGGCTATTGCTTGATGGACTATGAAGACACGAGAAGCTTGCCAAATTCAATTATTACTAGTGAAGCCGATTTCATGATAGTTTTAGGACCATTAACATAACTGTCGCAAAACATTACTAAGTCACCCACTTTGGACAGGGGCAGATGTGGATGCTATATTAGACGATATTACATGGCAAGTAGGATCAAAAGTAGACCTGGCGGAATACTGTATAATTTTTCCACGCTTTTACATTATTATTCGATAAAGATTTAATTGAATAAATTGTACAGTGGTCAAATTCCCGCGCTGAAATGTTACTAATTACAACATATGTTCCCAATAATTCAAATTTGGAAAAGTTGAAGGACGTCTCAGTCGACGAAATGAAGTTTTCAGTACTGGAATTGTAGTTTTTAAGATTCTATTAAAATACACTTAGCCGCAATTAATTCAGGCTTGCTCACCTGTTGAGGCTAAAAAAAAAAATGAGGCAGCCAGCGGATAATCACAGGCGTCTCGTCGTTTTTTTTGGATCTTGTTGTTAAATTCTATTTCCGCCGAGTTATTATAAAGCTCTAAAATTAGCGGCGTGTTTTCGGTACCTCGTTCCTTTTCACTTTATCATTTTTATTATACTCTAACGTTCAGCCATTCTACATGTTGGTTTCTAGCATTATTTCAGCTTCGTCAGCTGCTCACCTAATGTGGTCGGCGAAGCTTATCTTAGTTTGAAACATGATTCCTAGATATTTAGCGGTTGACATTGTAAATGCAATTTCATCGCCGGCTGGCAACTGGAAGGTAAGACATGGCTACATGATTCAAACTGTTTTCAAAGCATTAATAATGGTGCAGTTACACTTATTTTGTAATATGTTGGGTTTAGCGGACGTCGCATTAGAATGGCTGGCGACGACAATCACGTGCGGGCTGGGGCACGTGATTCCCGGGGTGGGGAAACCTATGAAGGCATGGCTTTTCGCATGCTTCTTAACAACTAGTTATGGTAATCAATTTGATACTATATTCTTAGTTTAGGATAAAATTACTATAGAAATTCATTAAAATACACGAAGCTACAATTACTTCACGTTTGTTTACCTGGTCAGGTAAACAAATATTAGGCATCCAGCGGAGAATCACAGGCATCTCGACAATATTTTTGAATTTTGATGTAAGATTCTTTTTTCGTCGATGTGTTATAAAGCTCTAAAAGTTGCGTCTGTGTGCCCGCTAGCACCTGGCGCGTTTCACATTATTATGTATATTATACTTAAATATTCAGTGTTTCTAGCATGTTGGGTTCTAGCATCAATTCAGCCTCGTCAGCTGCTCGTCTAATATGTTCGGCGAAGCTCATCTTAGTTTGAAACGTCATCCCAAGATATTTAGTGGCTGGCTTTGAAAATATAGGTTCCTGGACGACTCGCAACTAGAAGGTAAGCCAAGGCTGCATGATACAAGCTGTTTTCATCGAAATTTGAAAACCTATAAAAGCAGGTCATTTTGGATTAGAGTGCATGTTTCTAAATGTATTTGTGGTAAAACCGCAATTTTACACAATCACAATACATCCACTTACTAGGAGTATAAGAAATTAATAATTGCCCATTAGAACTATAATAATTGCAGTAAAACCGTAGTTATGTTATTGTTTCATACCATATTTTGGGACATGGTAAATCTTCATTCCCTGAGGATTCCTTTATTTCAAAATTATTATTCTTCTAACGCCGAAACTTCTGCAATGATGGTTATTAAATTTTAGCCGAATTACACTATTAATTCATTATTAATATACTTTTTTACAGGTAGTGCGAGAGCGGATGCTAACGGGAGTGCTTTGTATTCTTTATTATCAAAGTAAATGATTATTTTAACTAGTGCGTTAAAAAAAAAAATTAGTCCACGGGTATTCCAAATTTCGCGCAGAATAGTAATGCGTTCTACAATTTTGCGATTATAATATTTTAAACTGTGTCTTGTGTCCAGTGTAATGAAGTGGAAGAAGCAAGGACATCGAAGGATATGTAACTGCAAGAGATTGTTACATATTCCAACCTACAGCATTAAAGGTAGGCTGGGGAATTATAGTGGTCCATGTTTATGTTATCTCTGGATTGTCCGTAATAGTATTGGTAGAAAAATCTTAGAATGAAATGAACTCGGTTTCAATTAATTCAAAATAATTATAATTCATTCAAATTATGTCAAGTCGCATGAATGTTTGCTACATAAATTCTATATTACTTTATGTTGAGTTTATGCCAGATTGAATATTTGATACTAATGAAAATGTGAAGTATTACTAATTCCTTGTGATATTATGTTTAGCAAAAATCTTCACTCTGGAAAATTCTTAGACTTTTCAGAATTTACTTTTCCATTCCAAATAGTTTCCCCAATAAAATCGTCAAATACGTAAATAAGGTTTTACATAAATTATGACAACGATGATATGTTGCATGATACTGTTATGAATTGGAATTATAATTATTTAATTAAACATTTATATGGCCACTATTAATATCCTTCTTCGGAACTTCCGGTCCAGGTAGAGCAGAGTCGGTAAGTGAATTCTCAACATGTTTATTATTGTAGGTTGCATTTGTGTAGATATATGTGGATTTTTGCCCTACAAAAGAAAAAAAGAGTCTGGTGTGAAACACCACACAACTTTCTCTTACTCCAGTTTTCACAATTGTACCATTATTGACCAATTTCATAGTTTGTGTAGCATGTTTGATGAAATTCCTTGGCGTTTGTTGAAAACGAAATAAAATGTTCAGTAAAAGCGCACTTGCGGTTTACTACTTTTCTTCAGTAAAAGCGCACTTCTTGTCATCCGATTTTTTTAAAAACTCAGAATTTCAATAGCACATTTCGTTCTAATTAATATTATTTATATGATAGTGAAGTGAAAAAGCACTTTAGCGGAAATGCTAACACCACCTTCCTCCCAAAGGTGCCCTTCAATGAATTTTTCAAGAGAAATTTTTTAAATAAAAGTGGTAGATCTTGGTATGTGTAGTTGATATAGCAAGTTTGAAGAAAATCGTCGAAACTGTAAGAAAATTGGAAAATACCAAAAAAGTGAATAATATTTTAGTGTTTTAAAGAGTGTGTTTTAATGTAAAAGTGTATACCATTATGTATGTAGGTTACTGACCTAGCCTGTTCATTTATTTTATTTTTAAGGTAGGTATATTATGGTAGGTATTCACTTTGTTTATATTATGTTAATCTTGTAATGCTTTTGTCAACTTTATTGCCTATTTCATGTTTTGCTTTGTACCAGTGATTCTCCATTGGATTTAATTAACATAAATTAATATTTGTATTAGCCTATTCTAGTCAGTGCGGTGCAGTATTGTTGGGCAGCTTCGGAATGTCAGTTTCGGCCAGTGTTGAAAGTAAAAAAGTATCGATTTCAAGAGTAATTAGTATTTCATTTCACGTGTCATAAGAATTATTTTTTGTCTTTTTGGGTATCAAATGTCAAAAACTCGCAGAAATTCCCGTTGAGAAAAAGACATATAATATATTCGAGTAAAGATGTAACGTAAATACACCAAATTGTATAGGTTGCTATTGCTTGATGGACTATGAAGACACGAGAAGCTTGCCAAATTCAATTATTACTAGTGAAGCCGATGGTTACTCATTTCATGATAGTTTTAGGACCGTCAATATAACAGTCGCAATGCATTTCTAAGTCACTGACTTTGGCCAGTGGCAGATGTGGATGCTGTATTAGGCGATTTTACATGGCAAGAACGATCAACGGTAGATCTGGCGGAATTCTCTACAATTTTTCGAAGCTTTTACATTATTAATCGATAATGATTTAATTGAAAAATTTGTACAGTGGTCAAATTCTCGCACTGAATTGTTGCTAATTACAACATATGTTTGCAATAATTCAAATTTGAAAAAGTGGAAGGACGTCATAGTCGACGAAATGAAGTTTTCAGTACTGGAATGATAGTTTTTAGGAATCTATTAAAATACACTTAGCCGCAACTAATTCAGGCTTGTCATAATATTTCAGGCTAAAAAAAAAAAAACGAGGCAGCCAGCGGATAATCACAGGCGTCTCGGCGTAATTTTTGGATCTTGATGTTAAATTCTATTTCCGCCGAGGTATTATAAAGCTCTAAAATTAGCGGCGTGTTTTCGGAACCTCCTTCCTTTTCACTTAATCATTTTTATTATACCCTAATATTCAGTGTTTCTAGCATGTTGGTTTCTAGCATTATTTCAGCTTCGTCAGCTGGTCGCCAAATATGGTCGGCGGAGCTCATGTAAGTTTGACACGTAGTTCCTAGATATTTAGCGGCCGACATTGTAAATGCAGTTTCATCGCCGGCTGGCAACTGGAAGGTAAGCCATGGCTACATGATACAAACTGTTTTCATAGCATTAATGATGCTGCAGTTACACTTATTCCATAATATGTTGGGTTTAGCGGACGTCGCATTAGAATGGCTGGCGACGACGATCACGTGCGGGCTGGGGCACGTGATTCCCGGGGTGGGGAAACCTATGAAGGCATGGCTTTTCGCATGCTTCTTAACAACTAGTTATGGTAATCAATTTGATACTATATTCTTAGTTTAGGATAAAATTACTATAGAAATTCATTAAAATACACGAAGCTACAATTACTTCACGTTTGTTTACCTGGTCAGGTAAACAAATATTAGGCATCCAGCGGAGAATCACAGGCATCTCGACAATATTTTTGAATTTTGATGTAAGATTCTTTTTTCGTCGATGTGTTATAAAGCTCTAAAAGTTGCGTCTGTGTGCCCGCTAGCACCTGGCGCGTTTCACATTATTATGTATATTATACTTAAATATTCAGTGTTTCTAGCATGTTGGTTTCTAGCATCAATTCAGCCTCGTCAGCTGCTCGTCTAATATGTTCGGCGAAGCTCATCTTAGTTTGAAACGTCATCCCAAGATATTTAGTGGCTGGCTTTGAAAATATAGTTTCCTGGACGACTCGCAACTAGAAGGTAAGCCAAGGCTGCATGATACAAGCTGTTTTCATCGAAATTTGAAAACCTATAAAAGCAGGTCATTTTGGATTAGAGTGCATGTTTCTAAATGTATTTGTGGTAAAACCGCAATTTACACAATCACAATACATCCACTTACTAGGAGTATAAGAAATTAATAATTGCCCATTAGAACTATAATAATTGCAGTAAAACCGTAGTTATGTTATTGTTTCATACCATATTTTGGGACATGGTAAATCTTCATTCCCTGAGGATTCCTTTATTTCAAAATTATTATTCTTCTAACGCAGAAACTTCTGCAATGATGGTTATTAAATTTTAGCCGAATTACACTATTAATTCATTATTAATATACTTTTTTACAGGTAGTGCGAGAGCGGATGCTAACGGGAGTGCTTTGTATTCTTTATTATCAAAGTAAATGATTATTTTAACTAGTGCGTTAAAAAAAAAATTAGTCCACGGGTATTCCAAATTTCGCGCAGAATAGTAATGCGTTCTACAATTTTGCGATTATAATATTTTAAACTGTGTCTTGTGTCCAGTGTAATGAAGTGGAAGAAGCAAGGACATCGAAGGATATGTAACTGCAAGAGATTGTTACATATTCCAACCTACAGCATTAAAGGTAGGCTGGGGAATTATAGTGGTCCATGTTTATGTTATCTCTGGATTGTCCGTAATAGTATTGGTAGAAAAATCTTAGAATGAAATGAACTCGGTTTCAATTAATTCAAAATAATTATAATTCATTCAAATTATGTCAAGTCGCATGAATGTTTGCTACATAAATTCTATATTACTTTATGTTGAGTTTATGCCAGATTGAATATTTGATACTAATGAAAATGTGAAGTATTACTAATTCCTTGTGATATTATATTTAGCAAAAATCTTCACTCTGGAAAATTCTTAGACTTTTCAGAATTTACTTTTCCATTCCAAATAGTTTCCCCAATAAAATCGTCAAATACGTAAATAAGGTTTTACATAAATTATGACAACGATGATATTTTGCATGATACTGTTATGAATTGGAATTATAATTATTTAATTAAACATTTATATGGCCACTATTAATATCCTTCTTCGGAACTTCCAGGGGGGTGGCACAGGTAAGCAAGTCGTAAGATGGTAATTCTCAACATGTTTATTATTGTATGCATTTGTGAATATTGTGGATTTGTTGCCCTAGCAAAAGAAAAAAAAGAAGTCCTGGTGTAAACACCCACACTTCTCTTACTCCAGTTTTCACAATTGTACCATATTGCGCCAATTTCATAGTCTGTGTAATGTTTTGATGAATTCTCTGGAGTGTGTTGAAGAACAAATAAAATGTTCCAGTAAAAGCGCACTTCGGTTTACCGACTTTTCCTTCAGTAAAAGCGCACTTCTGGTGCGTGTGCCGATTTTTAAATAACCTCAGAATTTTCCAATAACACATTTCGTTCTACATCTAATATATTTATATGATAGTGAATTGAAACAGCACTTTAGCGTGAAATGCTAACACCCTTCCTCCCAAAGGTGCCCTTCAATGAATTTTTCAAGAGAAATTTCTTAAATAAAAGTGGTAGATCTTGGTATGTGTAGTTGATATAGCAAGTTTGAAGAAAATCGTCGAAACTGTAAGAAAATTGGAAAATACCAAAAAAGTGAATAATATTTTAGTGTTTTAAAGAGTGTGTTTTAATGTAAAAGTGTATACCATTATGTATGTAGGTTACTGACCTAGCCTGTTCATTTATTTTATTTTTAAGGTGTGTGTTCTATCTGGTAGTTTCACTTTGTTTATATATGTTTCTTGTAACTTGGGGGGGGGGGGGGGGGGGCAACTTTCTTGGTCCCTATTTCATGTTTTGCTTTGCTCGCCAGATGATTCTCATTGGATTTAATTAACATAAATTAATATTTGTTTTAGCCTATTGTAGTTAGTGAGGTGCAGTATTGTTGGTCAGCTTCGGAATGTCAGTTTCGGCAAGTGTTGAAAGTAAAAAAGTTATGGATTTCAAGAGTAATTAGTATTTCATTTCACGTGTCATAAGAATTATTTTTTGTCTTTTTGGGTATCAAATGTCAAAATCTCGCAGAAATTCCCGTTGAGAAAAAGACGTATAATATATTCGAGTAAAGATGTAACGTAAATACACCAAATTGTATAGGTTGCTATTGCTTGATGGACTATGAAGACACGAGAAGCTTGCCAAATTCAATTATTACTAGTGAAGCCGATGGTTCCTCATTTCATGATAGTTTTAGGACCGTCAATATAACAGTCGCAATGCATTACTAAGTCACTGACTTTGGCCAGGGGCAGATGTGGATGCTGTATTAGACGATTTTACATGGCAAGAACGATCAACGGTAGATCTGGCGGAATTCTCTACAATTTTTCGAAGCTTTTACATTATTATTCGATAATGATTTAATGAAAAAATTGTACAGTGGTCAAATTCCCGCGCTGAAATATTGCTAATTACGACGTATGTTTCCAATAATTCAAATTTGAAAAAGTGGAAGGACGTCATAGT
>JAAEAF010008629.1:0-15864 GCA_011037195.1 Triatoma infestans
TACATTTTAAGGACTTTAACAATGTTTTTGAGCCGTGAACTGTCATCCAAGTCGAGGGCTACTATTTTATAATATTTACCTAAACACTTTAATATTTTTTTGATATTCAATACTTTGTGTATTTTTATGTATTTAATTCTGTTGTCAATAAGGTAGTCATAATAAAACAATTATTTCAAAAAGAAAACTTGTTTATTTTATGTTTATCTTACAAATCAGTTCTATATAAATTATTTATTATGTTTTGTTTTCATAATTACATCAAGAAAATTACAATGGTAAATTTCATCCAAGTCTCTATTAATATTATAATATGAGTGACCGATAAGGCTACATATGCAAGTGTCAGGTCCTACTTTACACTTTGGGTTTGACCAAACACAACCTATATAATGGAAAGGTTTATGCTTGCTTTTTCTAATATAATCTTTAGAATAATTTTCCAATTCTTTCATACGATTGTATATTCTCATGAACTTAACTGCAACGGCTCCATCTTTTCCTAAGGTAATTTTGGAGAAATCTTGTAGAAATTGTTGGTAGAAAGGGTGTGATGTAACGTAAGTCCACTCCTCCATTTCTTTTATATTGTAACAGCTTGCTAATACAAACACAACTAATCTCTTGTTGGATGTGTTGCTTTAGTTTTGTGTTAAAGTATATATTTCATATAATAACAGTATGGGCTTTCCTTTTTATGCAATGTACAAGGACAATCTGTTACCATATTTAAATCTAATACAAGATTACAATACACACATGTTATTGTATCTTTCTTAATATAAACAAATCCATTAAAAGCTAACACATCTCTACTTACACAGTTGTAATTATTACATCTAGTAAAAGTATTTAATCTAGCTTGAGAGTTGAAAAGATCTAATTTAAATTTGTTAATGTTTGCCCAAGAGGCCAATCTATACACATACTGTAGTGAACAAATAAACTTAGTATTATTATGAAAATTACACTTAAAATGATTTACTGTGGGCAATGTTTTTATTGGTGGACACCCAAAATCTTGTAAATCATATACAGGTTTATTCAGTTTCTTTTCTAAAAATAAACACTTTTCCAGTCCTTTAGAAAACAAATACGTACAACCTAAAGTGTACCTCTGTAAAATGGGGTCCAACTGTTCGTAATCTAAATCACCATCATCTTGTGCAATTCCATGATGATTGTTCATTAGCCATCGGTTAGGAGCACTGGATAAGTTGTTAGCATTGTCTGGCAATTTAAACATCCAACATCCGAAGATGCTTAAGTTTGTGTCAGCAATGGCCATCTCGCGAACAATAAACGTATCATCATCATCAAAACTTTTCCTTTCTTGATATCCCTGCAAGTCAATTATTAGAGGATGCATGATGATGATGGCGGTGGCACACATACAGTGTATGAATGTGAACTAAATCCTATTAGTTTGTTTCCTTGCATTTATATATACACCCCTCTAGAAATATGGTTTAGTACGTGCATGCGCATGTGATGATGAAATTGAAGAAACAGCGTCTAGTTTTACCCGTTCTAAATAATGATTCAAACCTGGAAAAAAGAAGTTTATTTAGACATAGTGCACTTTTCCCCAACATCATTCGTTGTTTAATATGTGGACCAAGTAATTGTGGCAAAACCAATTTGTTATTAACCTTACTTATTCAAGAGAATGGCTTACGTTTTAAAAATTTATACATTTATAGTAAATCACTAAATCAACAAAATATGAATATTTAAGTCAAGTGATGAAACATGTTCCCAAAATTGGTTATTATAGATATAGTGATATGGATGATATAATTAGTCCACAAGATGTTAAACCTAATTCTGTAATAGTGTTTGATGATTGTGGTTTAGATAGTCAAAATGTGATTAGTGAATTCTTCACCAGAGGTAGACATCAAAATGTGGATACATTCTACCTAATACAAACCTATGCATACGCCAAGAAACATATGCTGCGCGATAATACAAATGTAATCATCGCCTTTAAAATGGATGATTTAAACTTGAAACACATTTATGATGATCATGTTAACGTGGATATGAGTTGGAACAAATGTAGAGAGCTATGCAGTCTGTGTTGGGATGATAAATATGGGTTTTTAGTGATTGATAAGGATAAACCGTTAAATAATGGAAGATATCGTAAAAGCTTTGACATGTATATTGTGCACATTTAGATTTCTCCGTAGTCTCAAGATGGAACGCGCAGTGAAAACAACAAGAAATATTGTAAAAGCTGTTAAATCGTTGAAACGCAAACATAAAGCTTTAAAACATCAAGAACAAGAGCAAGAGAGTCTGATTAAAAAACAATTGAAGCCAGTTAGAGAACCTTTAGAAGAAATAAGTAGACACGCTAGGAAAAAACCTAAAATAGATGATTATAAGGATGGTAGCATAATTAAACAAGAAGAAGAAGAAGAAGACGAGGATGGTAGCATAAGTAAACAAGAAGAAGAATTAGAAGATGATGAAGAGGAGGAAATGGTAAAATCTTATATAAATTTAAAGCAACCAGAACGTGATTTACAATATGGTATAAAATTTACTCATTCTGGAGGAAAAATGACAATAGGTAATAAAGAAATTTCCATAAATACTAATAATGATTTCATTATTGATAAACATAGATTTAAGGGAACAAAGGGGTTATATGAATTACTGTTTAAAACAAACCCCAAACATTATAACGATGGCGATTTAAAATCATACAAAGAAATTCTGTTATTATCAAACGCTCATAGAAGACATTATAGTGAAGAGAAACCAATTAATGCTAATCGAGGGATAAAATATAATTTAATCATATCAAAATTGTTTCCATTCTCAGTAACACCTAGCAAAAAAGGCTATGGATTCATGAAAAATGATGATGTAGTCTACGAATACTACAACGATCCTAATGAATTGGTGGACAGATTAAAATTATGTCTAGCCTCGGAACAAAGCGGAAATAATAGTTTAGGAAATGAAATAATTTCAATTATAAGTGAGCTGAAGGAAGATGGTTACATCAGTTAAGTGGAACAGTGCAAATAGAGGACATGTCCATCGATAAATTTGGAAAGATCTTCAGAAATACATCATCATCAAGATTTGTATGATATTTATAATATTGACAATGATATATATGTAGACTTCAAACATAAAACAATAACAGGAGTTAATACGCCTAAAAAAGGATTAGACGTTGTGAATAAAGAATATTTGGAAAAGTTTATTCTTAAAGAAGATATCGTCACTAAATCATATCTTCAAGAATACATCAACGATTATGACAGTAAAAGAGTGGAAAATGAAAGGAACCTTTTGCATCAGATATTTGCTACGATTAGAAATAGAATAAGTGAATGGCCTGAACATATGAATGTGACAATACAAATGCTTAGAGACCTTCTTCAGTATCCATGAAAACATGTCTACGATAAAAACGGAAATAGTTGATGAGTTAATGGCACCTGCTAGAATTCGATTTAAAAGGAGAAAAACTGTACTAAAAGGAATTGATGACTTATGGCAAATCGATTTACTACATGTTAAGCAGTATGCAAAGTATAATAAAAACAATACTTTCATTTTAACTGTAATTGATTGTTTTTCCAAATATGCTTGGGCTGTACCAGTGAAGACAAAAAATGCTAATGATGTTACCAATGCTATGAACAAGATATTCCAACAATCTGGAAGAGTGCCTAAAAATATTCAATCCGATCGGGGTTTAGAATTTTATAATTCCAAATTTCAACAGCTTATGAAAAAACATAACATAAATCATTATAGTACTTATTCATCGATTAAAGCATCAATAGTGGAACGATTCAATAGATCATTACTTGGTAGAATTTATAAACAGTTTCATTACAATGGTTCGTATAAATATTTAAATATATTACCAACAATTGTCGATGAATACAATAATACAATTCACTCTGCAATTAAAATGAAACCAGTTGAAGTTAATAAAGGAAATGAAAAAAGTATATTGAAAAATATTTTATTAAAACAAACGAGCAGCAGCAGCAAGAAAACTCTAAATGTTGGCACAGCTGTTAGGATATCGAAGATTAAAAATGTATTTGCCAAAGGCTATACTGCTAATTGGTCTACGGAAATTTTCTACATTTATACTGTGCATAATACAGAACCAACTACTTACACTTTACAAGATGAAAATAACCAAATTATTCAAGGTAAATGGTATCGTGAAGAATTATCTCCTGTCAAACATGATAAAGTCTATTTAATTGAAAAAATACTGCAAAGAAAACATGATAAAGTGTTGGTAAAGTATTTAGGAATGAACAGTAAAGGATGGATCAAAAAACAAGACTTGGTATAGTGAAAAAAAAAAACATTTATTGTTGTATTTCATGTAATACATTATTGTATTTGTTAATATCTGTATCAACACAATTATCATTTTCAGTATTATGTACTTCATCTGTAAAATACATAGTATTTTCCAATGTTATTATTAACATTAAGTTATGTAAATAATTGTTAATTGTCCAAGCATTATGTATAATTGACATTATTTGGTTTTTATTTAAATATATTTCTTTAATTATCACATCTGGTGTTGTTGTTGTTATTTTTTCCTTAAGTGTTAACACTTTTCCCTTTTTATGCGTAAGATACATGGAGAGGGTGCTGTCTTCCATAAGCATCGCCACATCTGCATTTATATTTTTCGTCCTCCCAAAATATGAAACGATCTCACCAAATTTCTGCTGTAGATGATGCCAATGAACGAGTGTTAAATTGATTCCAATACGTCTCTTTACTATTTGCACCACAACGTTATAATTATCACCATTATGTTTTGTTAGCCCCACTAACAGTTTGAAACTTCTTTTAAACTGTAAAAGAGATGTGGAATAATGAAGAGCGTCACTCATGTTTATTGTATAATGTTTTCAATCAGACTGATTAAAAAAATGATTTGGTGATCAACTAGTTCAGTAAGATACCGCCAGTGGCGGAGTGAGGGATGTTGGTCAAAATTCAATCTACAATAAGATGATGAAATGCTGACAAGTGTCAGTATGGCTAAAGTAGTTGGAAGAGGTGTTATCGACTCTGCAATCAATAATCTTTCTTTTGAATTACATCTCCCTGGTTATCGATTTTGCGGACCTGGAACTAAATTACAACAAAGAATAAATCAAAGTGGTATACATCCATTAGATGATGCTTGTAAAGCTCATGATATTGCATATTCACAACATAAAAATTTAGAAGCAAGACATAAAGCCGATCAAATATTGGAACAAGAAGCTTGGAAAAGACTCCTAGCTAAAGATTCTTCGCTCGCAGAGAAAACCAGTGCATTGTTGGTGGGAAATATAATGAAAGCTAAAGTTAAATATGGAGCTGGCAAAAAGCGACATCGTCCTTCATTTAATCAATTATTAAAAGCAGCAGCAGTTGGAAAAAAGAATAATAGCGGTGATGTGTTGAAATCGGTTAAATGTGCTTTGAAAAAAGCTAAAGATTACCTAAAAACAAAACCAAATAATATTAAAGCACCAAGAGTTATTCCATTGAGGAAGAAACCATGGGTAGGAGGCGTACTACCGCTAATTCCAATACTTGCAGGCCTGTCGGCGTTAGGTTCATTGGCTGGAGGTGCAGCAACCCTAGTGAGAACAGTAAAAGACATAGATCAAGCGAAAAAAACTCTTCAGGAACAAAAAAGACACAATATGGTTATGGAAGGACAGAAGGTTGGGCAAGGACTCTACCTGAAACCGTATGGAAAAGGTTTAGGCCTTTATCTAAAACCTTACAACAGAAATTAAATCTACCAAATCGGGCACTTACAAATTATGATATAACTAAGGTTGCCAACAAATATTTACCACATTTCCGAGGCATATTCATGAGAGATAATCTACCATCACGTCCTAGGACTCAAGAACAAGGTATAATCAATTTGGATTCTTCAAAGAATACTGGTACTCATTGGACAGCATATTCTAAAAAGGGAATAAAGTGTTCTATTTTGATAGTTTTGGTAATTTAAAACCGCCTAAAGAATTGTTAAAGTATTTAAAACAGTGTGACATCTATTATAATAGAGAACGCTATCAAAAGCGAAACCCTTGGAACTGTGGACATTTATCTTTACAGTTTCTGATGAGAGAGCAAGCGGCAAACAATGTCTAGCTATTCTTTCCTTCTATCTGGTTTTGATTCTGTATTGCATGCATCCATATTTCCACCATTGGAATTGGATGCAAATAGAAATTATAGTGTTGGACTATTACGATTAGAAACGTACAATTCAATACCAAATGTGGAGGCTGGAGTGAACAATAAATTCCATTTCAATTTCAATAATAAATCATATGTAATAGAAATACCAACTGGTACGTATGAAATTGGTGCTATTGAAAGATATCTTAGATCGCTGTTGTCGAACAAAAATAAGTCGCTTGTGTTGCATTTAACGCCAAATCACAATACGTTAATGACTTTGCTTAAAACAACATTTGAAGTGGATTTCAATAAAGTGATTTTACCACCGAACAAAACACACATCTCCAACAATATTATAGATATAAATCCGGTGAATGCGATCAGTGTTGAGTGTAACATTGTAAGTGGATCATATAATAATGGAAACCCAAGTCACAGTTTACACACATTTTCACCATTAGTGGCAGCAGTTATAAAATAGTGGAAACTCCATCACCAGTTATTTACCTACCCATTAATACAAATTATATCGACAATATCAGTGTAAGATTGGTAGATCAAGCCGGACGTTTGATATCCTTCAGACAGGAAAGAATTACAATTTGTCTACATATAAAGGAAGGATAATGGGTATTGATTTTAACAACATTTTTTCTTCTTCTTTGGGCAATAATTGTATACTTAAAGCAAAACAAGGAAAAAGTAACATCAGTGCTAAAGCAGAAAGTGAACAACAACGACGTAGACCTTTATCAATAAGCAACGTCAAGTTTTTAAAATCGATAGGATACAAAGTGCACAGATATGGATCAAATATTAAACATTAATCAAGAGGTTACTTTCAACGACAATATTGAAAGCTATGAATATCATTCGTACACGCCATTTAACTCATCAGGCCTCTCAAATAATGATAAAATTCGCATCACCATGTTCCAAACTGATGTGTACACATTACCAAGTGAAAGTTATCTGTTCATCGAAGGCAAGTTGTAGAAAGGCGAAGCTGAAAATGCTACTTATGCCAAACTAATAAACAATGCTTTTGCATTTCTATTTGATGAAATTAGATTTGAAATTAATTCAGTGGAAGTTGATAGTGTTAGAAATGTTGGTATTGCTAGCACATTGAAAATATATGCATGCTTTTTCCCCTCTCAAATTAGAGCTTTGGAAAATGCTGGAATTGTTGACCCAAATGAGGATGCAACATCATCTATAGTTAATGCAGACCAGCGTTTCAACGTTTGTCTACCACTTAGATATCTATTAAATTTCTTTGAAGATTATAAGAAAATATTAAAATTAAAAAGATCTAGAAGTGATTTGGATGCCCTTGTTGGTGATGCACAAACGGCTAAAGATTGTACTATTACATTGGAGAAAGTTGTTTGGAATATTCCACATATTAAGCTATCAGACCAGGCGAAACTACATATTTATAAGATTATCGAGAGTGGTAAGCCATACCGCTAGCTTTTAGATCCTTAGAATTACATGAATATCCGAATTTACCTACAACTAATAAAATCACTTGGCATATGAAAACATCAAATCAATTAAACAAACCAAGATATGTGATTTTAGCCTTTCGAACCGATAGAAAAGATAATATGGCACAGAACAAATCTATTTTCGATCCTGCTGATCTACGAAACGTTAAACTTTATTTGAACGATTACAAGTATCCCTACAATGATTTTCAGTTAAATTTTGAAGAGGGTAAAATTTCACCATTATTTGAAGAATATGTTAGATTTCGTCAAGAATACTATGGAATGACAAGAATCGAGTCGTTATTTGACAGGAAAGGATTTGCTCAAACACCCTTTGTGGTAATTAATTGTGCAAGACAGCCGGATGGGTTAAATACATCTGTAGTTGACATTCACATACACATTGAAACTAATAGACCAATTCCACAAAAAACAAATGCTTTTTGTTTAATAATTCATGATACGCTTATGGAATATACACCATTGAATGGTTTAGAACGTAGATATTAGTAAAATGTATTTAAAATAGCTAGAACGTAATATTATTATAATTGGTTTTTTGCTATATTAAAATATTATTTTATCATAATGTGTTATTTTTATAAGATATAATAAATTATGAGAAATGTATAAATTATAATTGGTTTTTTTGTTATATTAAAATATTATTTTATCATAATATGTTATTTTTATAAGATATAATAAATTATCGTTCTAAAATGAGTTGTTTTTTTTTATCGCCCCAAGACCGGATATTCTTATTGCGTTAGTACGACTAACTCTATTACACATCTTTGTTAAGATTGACGTTATCTTATTATGTGTTAAAATTATGTAAATAAATTTTTTAATCTTATTTTTAAAATAAAAAATTATTATTATTATTATTATAGAAATGTTTGTACTACTAATGGTGTTAAAATTATGTCAAATAAATTTATAATCAATCTGAAATCCAGTTGACTCAATCTGAAATCCAGTTAACAAATAAAAATTGTACCACACAAATTAAAAAAAAATAGAAAATGTAAAATCATATTATCAAATGAATAATCAAATACTAAAATATGTATTAGTAATAGCAATTATTTGTATAATGAAATGTATTAAAAAAAATTTTAAGGAAAAATTATGTTAATAAAATAATTATTAACTATCTATATAAACTAATTATATACAGTAATTATGGAAAAAATAAAATAAAGAACGATAAATTGCAGATAATTATATAGATATAGATAACAAGTAATGAATAGGAAATCGCAATATTGTATAAAGAAATTTTTTATCAGACAAAGGCGGTATATAGAAACACACCTTATCGCAACAGTATATGATTCACTGACTTTATTACTTTATATTTTATCTACACACAGGATGTATTCCGCTTTGAATTCGCCGCCTCTTATCTTATTATGTGTTAAAATTATTTCAATAAAAATTATAATCTTATTTTTATATATATACACACACACACACACACACACACACCGGATGTTTATCGTTTATTACTTAGCTTTGTATTTCTAACAAGTGGGTGTTTTGTTTAACTGGTGGGGACCTCATTTAATAGTGGAGTAATGTACATTACAACTCCAGTTTTGTTCGTCTTCACAACACTCAGGGTAAGTTTAATTTCTATTTTTTCAAATCCAATTAAGTCCTATGTCTAGGAGGAGACCCTCTGATTCTCTTCGGAGCTCAGAGGAACCGACTAGTTAGCTATTCTTCTCAAATCCAATTAAGTCCTCGCACCATGCCTATGTGTAAGTGGCTAGGAGGAGAGCCTCTGATTCTCTTCGGAGCTCAGGGGAACCGACTAGTTCGCTTTCCAGAAGTGGGTATTTTGACGAACGTGTAAGCTAGGGCGCTCGGCAGAGTTCCAATAAGCCCCGATAAAACGCTGCACAAGTAGGATAAATATTGTCGAATCCGCTTTGCGGTCGCTGGATGCGGTACAATCAGGCTGGTGCATAGGATGATGGATTTTTTTTGTTTTTACATGGGAAAGTGCATAGGATGATGAATTTTTTTGTTTTTACATGTAAAAACTATAAGTATGAAGAAATTTATAACTACATTTCAGCTAAAATAATGTCTACAAATATTTTGAAGAAGCTGTTGGAACGATCACCATCCATTATTTATAAATGTATTGGCGATTTGGAAGAAAACAAATCATATCCAATTGCAGCGTTTAAGAAGGTGGAACATACAAAGTTTGGTCCTGGTCTGACAGCAGTGCTCCATGACCAAGAAATTCTAATAAGAGTGTTCCTTCCTAAAAGATTTGTAGAAGCGTTGAGCGATGATGATATTCGTCTCTATGGCGCGTAGAAAAAACACATAATTTTTTCTATTTTCCCCCTTAGCATGTAATATATTTTAGTTTTTATTTTAAGATGGTGATCTTGCTTTAATATATAAAGGAGCCAGGGCAACTATAACAATATAGAATTTACCACATCACATAAACAAGGGGGTCCTTCCAGAAGCAAGAAGGCTAAAAAGTCACAAACGGACCAAGATTAAATTTTTTCTGTGTAAGTTTTTACATTATGTCATCTCTATCTTGTGATAAGTGTGGAAAGAGTTTTTCCAAACCATATAATTTAAGGAGGCATGCTTTAACATGCTTACAAAAAACATGTCCTTACTGTGGCATTATATTCCGCACATTGGTGAAATTCTTAATACACATCTCCTCGTTTTGTATTAAATGCGAGGATTGCAACATAGTATTTGACAAAAAATCCCTCTTTCTAAAACATACTTGCCAAAACACACCTCATTCTTCTTCACACATTATGACAGACAATGACAAGAAAGTGTTCAATAAAAAGAAATATCGTATGTTATCGGTTCCTCTACAAGATGGCATAGTAGTTACGGCATTAAATAAATCAGCCCAAAATATTTGTATAAAAAATGTTGACAATATAAAAGACCCGTTGCTATTTCTACAAGAGAAACACAACATACTTCTACAGTTGTTGAGTAAAGCTAAAGAAGAGTTACTAGTTTTCAAATCATCCATTCTATTGGAATGTGTTTACAGTCGGTATAGGAATTCTGATCTTGAACAGTTTACCGATGCCAATTTTAAAACTTCCATAGAAGTTATTGACGCTAGTTGCAATTTAATTCACTACCTCCGAAGAGTTTTTGCAAAACTTGTGAGCGAGATTGAAGAATTTGAAACTAGCGGATCAAACTGGAAACTGGATTCTATTGATAGCATTGTCATTAGGATAACTAAATATCAACCTTTAGGTGGAAGAGGTTACATCGCTTTACCAAAGGAAATAGCCGATAAACGGGCAATCATTAACATTTGCAATACTGATGACTTTTGCTTTAAATATGCCATCTTAAGCCGTCATTAAAGGAGACGCGTAGATTATCGGTGTATAAAAAACTAAATCATCCTTACAATTTCGACAATATTTCCTTTCCCACACCATTAAAAGATATACGTAAATTTGAAAAACATAATAATGTATCGATAAACGTTTATTCTTTAACCGAGGAAAATCAGGTTTATCCTCTAATGATAAGTTCAAATGAAAAGTCTGTAGAACATTTTGATTTGTTATATTTAAGAAACGAAAATACTTCTCATTATTGTTTAATAAAAAATTTATCCAGACTTGTTTCTTTTCCAGACAATTTAGGAAAAAGCATAGTAGCGCTGTTATATGTAAACAATGCTTTAAAACATTCAATTGCGGCTATACATCGGTAGATAGGAAAACACCCGAGGAACGATTAACAACCCATCAATTATTTTGCAATAAACAAAAACCTTGTCGTGGTGGTTGGTTGTTATGGTGGTTGGTTCCGCAGAGCTGGAAAGCATCAGAGACAAAACAAAAGAGTGTGAAACTAAGTCTCTGTACGAGTCTGTGTTGGCACACTGTCTGAAAAGCGCATCCAGAAGATGGGCGAACGCCCGAAACCGGTCGATGACCACAAAATGAAGCAGGCTTCCACGGAAAATGTCTCTGATAAAAACCTTGTCGCATTCAAATGCCTTCAGACAACACATATTTACAGTTTACAAACTTTCAACATAAACAACACGTACCAATAGTTATCTATGCGGATTTTGAATCTATACTTTTACCCGTACACAATGCACCCGGTAGTCCATCAACATCATGGTCTAGACAAACACACAAGCATGAAATTTGTAGTGTTGGGGCTAAAGTTGTCTCTTCACTATCAAATTATCAAAAAGACATTTTCATTTACACTGGGGACGATGCGCTCGAACAATTTATGCAGATTTACATTCCATTGTTAAAGACGTGGAAACCTTATATAAGGAGATTATTCCAATGACAGATCTATCACCACAACAACGACATGACTTTGACAATGCCACTCATTGTGGTATTTGCGACCAACCGCTTAACCATTTAGACAAAAAAGTTCATCATCATGATCATCTTACAGGGGAATTTCAGTGTGCTGCACATAATGATTGTAATTTAAATTTTCAATTACCCAATTTCATACCGGTCTACATGCATAATCTTAGCGGGTATGATGCTCATCCTATTATATTATCTTTGTGACAGGATCCAGGCGAAATATGGGTAATACCGAATCCAACTGAGAAATATATAAGTTTTTCGAAAAAATTTAGCGATTGTACACTATGGCTTAGATTTTTAGATTCTTATAGGTTTTTACCAGACAGTTTAGAACGACTAATAAATAACTTGACTGAATACCCTCAAATGGAACAACAATTTCCAAATTATGATGAACGAAAATTACTACTTAGAAAGGGCATTTACCCATACGCCTACATGACAAGTATGGAAAAATTAGATGAACGTTCCTTACCAGCTAAAAAATATTTTTTTAATGATTTAACCGATGAGCACATATCCGATAATGATTATTTACACGCTCAACAAGTCTGGACCGCTTTCAATATACAAACACTTAGAGATTACACAGAATTGTATTTAACAACAGACATAATTCTTTTAAGTGACATAGTTGAACAGTTTAGAAATGTGTGTGAATCTATTTACAGCATTGATCCAAGTTGGTATTTCACAACGCCTGGGTTGGCATTTGACGCCTGTTTGAAATATACACAAGTAAAATTGGAACTATTGACTGATTATGATAAACATCTTATGATTGAATCCGGTATTCGTGGAGGTATCTCTTCGTGTGTTACAAGACATTCCAAAGCCAATAACCCATACATAAGTGGTTACGATCCCACACAACCATCTAGCTATATTTTATATATAGATGTAACTAATCTATATGGGTTTGCAATGAGTGAATATCTTCCTTATGGTGGTTTTGAATGGGTGGACAATAGTGTGGATGTTACCACAATTACCGATGATAGCGATGATGGTTTTATTCTAGAGGTTGATTTACACATACCAACCCGCTTACACAATTATTTCAGTCAGTTTCCACCACTGCCACATCATCACAATAATAAACTCTATACCACGCTAGAGGATAAACAACATTATGTGATTCATTACAAAAATTTGAAACAAGCTCTGTCGATGGGTGTTGTTTTGAAAAAAGTACATAGAATATTAAAATTTAAACAATCCCCCTGGGTTAAACCTTACATAGAACTGAATACTAACTTACGCAAGACGGCTAAAAACGATTTTGAAAAGGACTTTTACAAATTAATGAACAACTCTGTTTTTGGAAAGTGTATTGAAAATAAGAGGAAACGATTGACCATCAAACTTGTCACCACGGAAAAAGCATTATTAAAATTATCCAAAAGACCAAACTTTAAAGACAGGACAATTTTTAGTGAAAACGTTGTTGCAGTACACTTACAACAGGAAACAATATATCTGGACAGACCTACTTACGTGGGATTTTCGATTTTGGAACTCAGCAAACGGTACATGTATCAATTTCACTACGAGGTTATGTTACCATTTTATAATCATACTTCCCTGAATTTGCTATACATGGACACTGACTCTTTTATATATAATATTCAAACAGACGATGTATATGATGACATGATTGAATTGAAAGACTATTTTGACACTTCCAACTACCCTGTTTCACACAAATGCTATTCAAACCACAATAAGAAAGTGTTGGGTAAATTTAGCGATGAAACTGGCGGAGTTCCTATTCAAGAGTTGGTGGCATTAAGACCTAAAATGTATAGTTTCAACATTTTCAACAAACACATAGTTAAAAAGGTAAAAGGTGTTAAAAAAAGCGCTGTGAATAGAATATCATTTTCTTATTATCTAAATGTGTTAAAAAGCCAAGACCTTGTATTACATGCACATTTCAAAACTATTCAATCTAAACGACACCAATTATACACATACGAATGTAGTAAAACAAGTTTGACATGTTTTGATCAAAAACGTTTCATTTTAGATGACGGAATTCACACTTTACCATACGGACACTATCAACTCAACAAATAACTATGCACACTCTACACTACGCTATTGGCGATGATGAGAAGTATTTTCAACCGTTCTCACTTTTGGATCTATGCATGATCAACATCTGTTTAAATTTACCTAGGAGAACTGATATTTTCCTACTTGATATACCGAAAACTGTTCAGCGTAAATTATTTCATTCATTCTCTGATTATTGTATAACTACTTATAAAAAATGTAATATAGATTTGTATTGTTTTGAAAATATTGAATTTATTGCTGGTCAACCAATGCCTCTATCAGATTACATTGCCATATTGTATTGCAACCCAGATAACAGATCCTTATTATTGCAACACTTTAAAACATTCACAATAACTATTGAACTGTATTACTTTAAAAAAATAAACATTCTTTCCCATAATAACATTGACGAACTATACAATGATACCAATTCTTATTACAATTTTTGTGACAAATGTTGCAATTTGCTCAAGCCAAGCACTCCTAAAGGATTAATTTGGACATGTCAACGTACTACTGTTCACACTAACAACACTAATCTTCTTTCCGATTTGATATATGATCCTTTTTTCTGGTGTTTCAATTGTATTACATGCCCATTATTTGGTGTTGAAAAACGCTTATATGATGAGATAATGTAAATATTAGATTATGTTATTATTATGTCTTTTGTAAATAGATTACTAAAACTGTACTAGAGAAAAATAATTTCTAAGATCATTGTACTAAAAAGAATAATGTCTTGTAAAATAGAATAGTGAAAAATGTATTAAAAATAATCATAGAAAATAAACACTTATAATATGTCATTCTGCCTTTTTTTTCACCCATAATGTTATAAACATTAAAACATGAAGAAGTGAAGTACATAAAACATAGTAGTACTGAATATAAACAAGTGAAATACATAAAACATAGTAGTACTGAATATAAAAAAGTGAAATACATAAAACATAGTAGTACTGAACATAAAAAAGTGAAACAATACATAAAAATACACTAAGTATTGAATATCAAAAAAAATATTAAAGTTTTTAGCTAGATATTATAAAATGTTTGCCCCCACGACTTGGAAGCCATCTCACGGCTCAAAAACATTATTAAAGTCCTTAGAATGTTTCTAGCTAAATATTACACATCTTAGCCGCATGCCGTGTATGTCATCTCACGGCTCAAAAACATATTAAAGTCTTTAGAATGTTTCTAGCTAAATATTACACATTTTAGCCGCATGTCGTGTACGTCATCTCACGGCTCAAAAACAATATTAAAGTCCTTAGAATGTTTCTAGCTAAATATTATAAAATCTTAGCCGCATGTTCTGTATGTCATCTCACGACTCAAAAACAATGTTAATGTCCTTAGAATGTGTTTAGCTAAATATTATAAGTGTAAACATGAACAAAATATCAAAAAATATTTAAGTGTTTAGCTAAATTTTATAAAATATTAGCCCTAGTCTTGTATCTCATCTCGCGGCTCAAAAACAATGTTAAAGTCCTTAGAATGTGTTTAGCTAAAATATTATTAGTGTAAAAATGAACAAAATATCAAAAAATATTAAAGTGTTTAGCTAAATATTATAAAATAGTAGCCCTCGACTTGGATGACAGTTCACGGCTCATTTAAAGTCCTTAAAATGTTTCAAGCTAAATATTACACATCTTAGCCGCATGCATCGCATGCCATCTCCCGGCTCAAAAAAATTTTTTTTCCCT
>JAAEAF010008630.1:0-46004 GCA_011037195.1 Triatoma infestans
TTTAATGTCCAACGGTTTGCAAACTAAGCTCTCTTCAAACTGTTTATTTTTCACTTTAAGAACTTTGCTTCTTTTTTGTGCAAACGACATTCAGATTCAAGCGGTTGTTTCACTGCCATACTAGTGACGTTTTTGCCTCTCCTTTTTACAGAACTCCTCCATCTACGTTTCTGTCTTCTTCTTCTTCTTCTGCCTTGTGAGTTTTAGCCTAGGACCCTCTTCAAGAATCGCCTGTAGGTTTCTAGTAATCTCCACATCCTAATATTGTAGCCCTTCTCGTTCTTGTTGGGGATTCAATTTTCCCACTATCTGACGACGCATACAATCAATAATAATAACTGGAGAAATATGATCTAATAATTATAGAAAGGTTCTAAGTACTCTACATTGGCCTTTTTGAACCTATTACTACTAACACCATTAATCCTCCTAGGCACCACCCTTAATATTCACATAGTTCCTAGATACCAGATACATTGACAGATTCCATTTTGAATTCCGGTATCAGCATTTTTCTGAGGCGACATCTTCCAGCAAATAGAAAGCCCTATATTTTCAATGTGTTACCATGGGACAACAATTTCAAATTTTCTGTACCTCCACTTTCTTCTATATTCCTTGCGGAGATGAGTGGTCCCTACGATCTTGCTAGTTGTTTGAACTAATTATGTCATTCTACTTCACGGCACCATGTCTAAAAGTATATCAAGCTTTAATGCCAGTATATACTTAATGGTTAGAACTTGAAAGCCCCTTATTTTCCACCTCTCTATTTTCATTTTATTCCTTTTGATTAAATTATACATGCAAAGTTGTGCTTCGTTTCTCAAAGTGTTACAGGGAAATCGTATATATTAAGACAGTTGAGTTGAGTTAAATAAAAAACGTTTCTTCTCTATTTTACTGTCTTTAGAGTAGATAATTAATGCCCCAATAGCATTTCGGAATATTGTTAACCTTTTTGGTAAGATTATGGGTTAAACCTAATCCGCATTATGTGCCATAAAATTGCCTTCCCTTTGCGTATGTCTCAAATCAAACCTTAACCTCCAATACGAGACTAACTCCCTGTCACCTGTCTTTCTTTTCCTGTTCACGGTAGTCCTGCCATAATTTTAAACACATTTTCCAGGATGTTTGTTTTGGGAATTGACATCAAATTCTTAGTTTGAATTCAAGTTGTCAATTGTAGTTTAGGATTTCACTACAGATTAAAGATGAACAATAAACTTTTCTTATGAAAGCCAAATACTTAATATCAGTCATATTGCAAGCAATAAAAAGAAGTAATAATTAAGATTTAATGAAAAAATGATTTCAAATGCTTTCATAATTTTAATTCATTTTAGACAGTAAAAAAATCCCCACTATATGTAGTTGTACCACCCAAATTACAATTAATCTTAAATTCAGACAATTTTCAAGGATTTAATTTTTATATTAAGTCAATTCCTTAGATTAAACTCTATAATTCTAATTTCGAGCCTTCTTACTATTTTTTCTTTTGTAGAATTTTTCTGCTACATCTTTTCAAAATTTGCAAAGAAAAAAATTTAAATTTAAAATTCTACAAGAAGTTTTTTATTTCATTTAATTATTTCTATTTGGATAACAGGTTAAACTTCTGTATTTTTTGGTCAGTGTTACAGGTGATAGGATGTATGTAGAAGAGATGCCTACAGATAAGGCATTAGCATTAATAATATCGTCAATGCACGAAAATGATGCTGGGATGTACACATGTATGGGAACATACGCTACTAGTAAAGTCCTTACAAAATCTGTTCATCTCAAAACTATTAGTAAGTCGAAAATTTTATATAAATAAATGTATTTTAATTCTATGCTGCTGCTTAAATTAATTCTATTCTATTCTCCTGCTTATGGCAGGAGTGTCATACTCAAGTAAGCTATGGGCCACTTGATAACTCGTAAAATTTACACGGGCACATCACATGTCCAAATGTTTCTAAATATCTTAAATATTTCGATTTATAAGGATTTTAGGAATATAAGATAATTAAAAAATTATGCAACTAAATTTTAATTCGAGTCATTAGATAGAAATAATTATATTTTGTCTGGTATTTTATCCGTCGTAGCTTGCATACTTCTCATAGACATGGTGAAGTTTGGTCTAGGTAAAAAGAAAATTGAAATTTCGTCGTTTCGATAATTTTTTTATCTTTAACAATAAATAGGTATTTGTGTGTCTGCAGGTTGTTTATGTGTAGTGCACTTTGATTAGCAATTTATCTTGTTAATTGTGATAGTATGTCATTAAGATAGTTCTAAACAATATTTACACTACACCGTTACGCTCCGCAAACATCACAAATAAATTTTAGCCCTGATAATATAATAAAAATCATCGAAACGTTTTTATTATTATTCTGGCCGAAACTCCATAAACAATTCCAGCAACTAATACTCGCCTATTGATAATAGCATTAAATCCCAAAATCATTTCACATTCCTATAAAATAATTTTTGTGAAAATATTGCTTAGTGTGATGATTTTGAATTTTATAGGTTTTATGAATTGCAACATTTGTGTTAATTCAGTAAATTTATAAGTTAATATGTTTAATAATTACTTCTTCTAGTGGAAGTAACATGGGTGAATGCCCCTGAAGAACAGTACCCATTGTTGGGTTCTGACTACAAAGTTAAGTGCGAAGTGGAGGCCAGACCTTCTCCTAGAATTGAATGGAAATTAAATGGAGAACCAGTGCCACAGGATGGACGCCATATCATTGAAACTGATGGGCTAATAATTAAAAATGTACGAGCTGATGATGATGGTAGCTACATTTGTAGAGCACTTGTATTGGAAACTGGACAGTTGCAGGAGAAGAGAATCAAAGTAGAGGTCAGTATTACGTTTACTTTTTTTTATCTTATGTATTTTCATTTATTGCTGCTTCATCATTTATAAAGAGATGCATTTTTTAAATTATAGGTCCATACAAAACCAACAATTTCTGAAAGTATGCCTAAAAGTTTGGAAGTAGTTGACGGAGAATCAGCTAGTATTACGTGTAACGCAAGCGGTAAACCAGCTCCCGTGTACACTTGGTTGAAAGGTTCTACTAAACAGAATTTGGCTGCTGCAAGTGATCGTTTTATTGTAAATGAAATAACTGGAGTATTGACGATTACTAAAGTGGCCCGAGATGATAATACAGATTTTAAATGTATCGCCAACAACAGAGCTGGAAATGCTGAACACAGTGTTCGCGTAACTGTCATAATAAAGCCCAATATATTAGATTTAAAAAACATTTCTATACCTGTTGGTAAAGAGGCTATTTTAGAATGTAGAGCAGCTGGCAATCCTCTCCCAAGTATCATATTTCGGTATGTATTCAATATTTAATTATAAGTCATTTTACATTTTTAACTCTCTATTTAAACAGAAATGTAAATTAGTAAATACATTAATTAATGTCTTTGGAACTACTTAGTACTTACTTAGGTCTAGGAGGTATCGCTATATATTGGAAATTGCAAACCCATATTTCATAAAAGAGAAAATCTTAGCCAATTTTTATTCTACACCTAACAACTTGCTTAACAAATAAAACATTCTTAGGAGCCTCTACAGCTCACTGTTCGGTGAGGGTAGTGTTGTCTGTAGCGAGAGAACACTGTCCAGAAGCTGGCAATATTTTGCGAATGGCTCTGGCGCCAATGATAACTTAGTTGATGCGCCTTAAATTTAAAAAAAAAAATTCTTATCGTAGGAGGTATTATTAATAATAATAATAATAAAAAACAACGAAGCGGTGATTTTTCATTTTGCTTGTCCATTCAGATTATTGTAATAATACACTATTAATGCCGTCAGTTATAGCAAAAAATTACATTTAAAAAATAAGAAGACGTACCAAATATAAACTTATTTTGTAAAATTAATCACATTCAGGTGTGTAAACATGAAATATAGGTCTGGAAACAATGTTTTGACAGAATCTTCCATTTGAAAGATAGGAACCCTTCAAAATAACTAATACAATACCCTCCATCAAGTTATGTATACTGCTATACTGCTGCTACTTGATAAGCAATGATAACAGTATGTTTCAAACTGTCAGTAAACGGTTGGTAGCAAGTTATTGCTTGTCACTAATTATGATTGAATATGATTTAGAACGATGATTCATTGTATCATAGTTTGCTATTGTTGATTTAACTTGTTGGCAATAGGTTGAATCTTGTTAATTTACATATGGCAGATAAAATTTCCTTGCTTTTTAATTAGTATTTAGTATAATTTATTTCCTTGCTCATTTTTAATTAGTAATTGTTACTCGCACATTTAATGTGTTGGGCTAAATCATAGCTATATGATATTTTACTTTTTTAGGAAATTAAGTTCACCAAACAGTATGATAGCTGGTGTCCAACCCAACGATGATAGGATTAACGTAAGTCCAAGAGAGGATAGAGAAAAAGGAGTTTCTATAGGACAGTTGATTATATCACCATTGGAAAGGAAAGATGACGGACTTTATTCATGTATCGCCAGAAATAAGGTTAATTAAAATATTATTGAATTATTTTTCTGTAGTATTCAGTAATTAAGTTGCAGTAACTTAATGATATCTTTATTATCTTTGCTGCTTAAGGGTGATACGCATAAATTTTAAATAGCTTATTTAATAAAAATACAATGCTTATGCTTGAATCGCCCTTATTGTTAGTAATAAGTAAACCTATTAACCACTGCAGTATCGCGAAATTCAGTGTTCATACTTAACACGCTAATCAAAATGCAGAATTAGTAGATATTTTGCAAATATTGAATTTAAATTTTTTTTTAATTTGCTTAAAAAAATCTTACAATATAGCAATATTTCCTGTTTCGAATTAGTTATTTATCTGAGCAATAATTAATTAACTTCAGGGAGGAGAATCGATAAAGAATGGACATTTGACAGTTGAATTTCCGCCTTCATTCAACAGTACACCGATGAGTGAAGCATGGTCTTGGAGGAGAAGACCTGTAAACATTACTTGTATAGCTGAATCGATTCCAAATGCTACAATCACATGGATGTTTAATAATAAAGATATCGAAAGAAATCCAAATTTTAGAAAATATGGAAATGGCCCACAGAGTACAATACTTGTTAGTAATATATTAATTTAAATAATTAATTGCATTTTTCAAAAGAAATATCCTTGCAAATAAGGAGAGATATTTTTTTTTTTTGTACAAAATTTATGTTCCTTAATAATTACTTTTCTGTATCAGGTAACCCCTAGCGATGAAAAATTCTATGGTGCTTATAAGTGTGTAGCAAAAAATATTCATGGTGAATCCTATCACGTTATAAGACTTCAAGAAGCTCATGAACCGTCTGAAATAATTCAATCTAAATTAGGTGTTGTTACAGGTAATGTCCTGGTTTAATATCTCATTACTTCCCGTATTTTTTTTTTAAGGCGCTGACAGTGAGCTGCAGAGGCTCCTAGGAAGAAATCTAAGGGCAGCACAGCTGGACTCGAACCCAGGTCCTCTGCGTGGGAGTCCAGTACGCTAACCACTTAGCTATTTATTCCCTTCCCTCTATTTCCCGTATAATTTCTATTTTTATGAAATTTGGTGGATTGGCGTTTCTTGAGCTGCTAAAGCGCCTTCTGCCATGATATTAAGACAATATGAATGGAGATTTCCGGTTTACCATAGCATCAATTGTTAGCAACCACATTGACATTTTTGAAGTGGAAGATGCTGTAATTTTTTTAACCTCAAAATGTGTAAAACAGTAGAGAAAAAGTTCTTTTAGTTTCAAAGACTGGTATTCCCAGTTCTTCTATTCTCAGAGGAAGCCTTTTTAGAAAGGCTTAATAATGGTTGAACCATTATAATGGAAGGTCCCAGTCATGAAGCTAAGAAATAAGCCGGGGCTAGCCTCCTACCTCAACTTTTCCATAAAAACTCTCTCTGCCTTTTCCACCATATTGATGCAACAATATGGGGCTCAGTGAGAGAATATTTTTTATCTTAAAGCAGTCTAGGGCAAATCCTGATTTCGACTGATCCCTTACTAATTGCTTCCTGTATGGTATGGCCAGGTCCACTTTATTATAATGGTCCATCTTGTTAGTTAAGATGGCTATTTGATGGTTTTCGTTTTCTAAGTCGGCACAAGCAATTTGTATCTATTAAGAAGCCGACGTCAAATTACAGAAATGTCAAAAAATGATGGATAAAGAAATAAAGCAATAACAAAAAATAATTCACTAAATTGTGATGCGATTTTGCTGTGCTTCTATATCTTTGCATTGCTACTAAAATATTGTCTGAAATGATAAAACAGTTTTAAACAAATGGTGTTACTTTTTAAAAATATAGCAACTACAATAACATTTGAATTCATCGAGCCAAGAAATACAGGAGGAAGACCGGTGAATGCTTACGCTGTGCAATATAAGAAAGAAGGATTAACCAACTGGAATGAAGCACAAAACAAAACATGGCCTTTAGGTATTGATGAGAGGCATATTTTTTTTTTTTTTAATTATTCATATATACTTTTTTATAACTTAATATCTATTTTTTTAGGCCAGTCATACATACTGGAAGGATTAGAACCACAAGCAACTTATAACTTTAGATTTGCTGCTGGAAATGAAGTTGGATGGGGAATATGGGCAGCACCACAAAGACATACTATGCCAAAGAGATCAAGCCCAGAAGAGCCGGTTATTCTAAATCATCGTGTAAATCAAGACGATTTTATTAAATCACCATATTCTGATAGATTTGAACTTCGCTGGAAAAAGCCGGCAGATAATGGAGAATATATAGATGAATATCAAATAAAATCCTGCCCAGTAAGATTTTTTTCTTTTAATTTATTATAATTATATTTATCTTTATTATACTAAACTAACAAATAATTTGGAAATTAAATACAAAATGCGTAAGCACATTCGTATTCATATTATCAATGTCATACAAGTGATTATGTCTAAAATAAGCATTGATAAAAATTCTATTTTCTTGAATGGTTCAGAGGGAAAGTTAATAGAAAGTCAATCAGCCATATCTAGTAAATCTTTTTAGCTCTATTGCTTATCTATGTTGTAGTCCATCTATTTAATCATCTGCGAAGGAGTGAGAATTTGGACCTTGTAGTAGTGGGTATATTCTAAACACAAGTAGTTGCGCACATTCTGTAGACCTTATCTGTAGGTGTTTTTGAGTGTAGACGTCGAGATCAAGGTGATCGCAGGGACGCTAACATCCCTTAAAAGAGATCCCCTATTGAAAATTATATAGTGAATAAAACTCAAAACTTGAAATAAGAATTTTATTTCTAAACAGGTTCAAAGAACTGAAGGAGAATGGACATTAACTGAAGTAGGCTGTAAAGATGTGAGCTTCCGAAGTACAGAATTGACCTCAATTGATGTTAAAGAATTAATGCCAGACACATTTTATAAAGTTGAGCTAAGAGCTCATAATTCTATAGGCTACAGTACACCTGGACAAATTATAGTTAGAACTGCTAGAGGTAAGAAAATGATTATTGAATATTAACTCTTCTTTTTTTTCTCTTTTTTTTTAAATAAAATAATTTATTTTTGGTGTTAGAGTAACTGTTGACATGTTTTTTGTTTCTTTTTTTTTTTTTATTTTGCGTAGCCTTTTCATTTATTTATTTTTTCTTAAGCAGTTATATTATTTTTAGCTTATGGGTGTTGTTATTTTAATGGACTCTTCCTAACCATACTGTTTGCGTTCACTTAATATAGTTGTTTTTATTTATTTGCATAAAACAAAACATATTTATTTAATCAAGCAAGGGTTTATACTACTTATTGCGGCAGATGGTCAATTCGCATTTGCTTAATAATTTAGGATCTGCACTGATTGCATTAGCACAGGACAAGGAAGAACTAATGGGCACTGTTATAAATTCTGTAATTTATTCTTTTTTTTTGAGGGGGTCTATATAAATACATACATATATTTTAAACGGCTATGCAGATAAGAATTTTATTTGAATATATTCTGCTAATTGTGCCCGTTGTAGATTCGAGCCCTGAAGCGAATCCCAGCAACCAATCACCTTCGCCATCATCTGCTACTCTCATTACTTATAATTTTAGTACATTAATAATAATAAATCTTATAAAAATTATAAAAGAATGTTTCTAATCTATAGCTAAAAAAAAAAAGTGCATACATTTTAGTAATGAACTTTTATTTGTATATTTGAGTGACTGAATATAGTTCCAAACAAATTTTGACGTCTCCTGTCGTTTAGCATAAATAAATTTTGAATATCCATAATTTAAATGCCCAAAGAAAAATTTATTTCATTTTATGTGAATCAATATATTTTTTAATTAGTATTTTTCAAAATAATGAAAACTATTTCTTATTGATTAAATCTTCCACAAATTTCAATGAAAAATATTGTTGAATTATGCAGCTGTCCAAAATAGAAAGTTTATATTTTAAAACAACAATTTAAAATCCATAAATTTTACTAGTCGAAATTATAAATTAAAAAAAAGAAGAACTTTAGCAATAATTATTAATTTTGATGCCAATAGAAATCATTAGATACATTGACCAACTTAGAAATTGTAATTGTTTTTTTAAGTAAAATGCTTCTTTTTAAATGAGGACACATTAGGTATAATAAGACTTCGAATTGTGCCTTAGTTATTTCCTTAAAATAATAGATAAATTATTATTAAAAATCATTGTCTTTTAAAATCTAGCAACTTCAGATACTGTTGCATTCCATTATAAAATGGGTTGGAAGTAATTTTGCTAATTACTATCAAGAAGCTAATTAATTGAATTTAAAATACTTCATTTTGCCTTTTAGTATTTATATTATTCCTTTTTCCTAAATTTGCTATTCAATACATACATTTATTAAGCGTTTATTTTGCTTAAATTGATAAATTTAAAATTCCATTTATCGACTTCCCATAAAAATATTTTGTAAGCAAAATCTGAAACATTAAAAGACCAAAACTTAACAAATAAATAAAAAGAAATTATAATTTCTGACAGCTTCGCTAAGTAAATGTCAAATGTTTTTAGAAATATTGTTTTTCATTAATAACGGACCCAATAGGCATCAAATCAGAATTGTATATACCTATACTATATATATATAAATATATTAAAAATATATATATTTTATTTATATATATTTGTTTAGTTCTGTCAAACATAATATCCTTTAGTTCGTTAGTTCCACATTTAGTTCGTTGTTTCAACACAAAGTTATTAATTTGTTTTAATAATCTCATATTGATATTCAACAGAAATAATAGTGAAATGCTATTTTGAGTTAATAAGTGCGTCTATGAACAAATTGTTTGAAATATGTGAATCATTAAAAAGAAAATAAGCTGCAAAATTTAATTGCTGAAGTTTAAATAATATTTAGCTTTTTATTGCCATTTCATTTTAGGCACTTGGAAAAATATAGTTTGAAGTTATTCTTTCGCCCTTCGATTATTACAATAATATTACTAATTGAGTCTATTGAAAATCACCTCCTCCGAGTCACATAGTAACATTGCAATCTCAAATCCGAATTCACGATTTTTTTTTTTTTTTAGCATGATATAAAATAATCAAAAAATAAATTTCTTTTAGCCTGAAAGATAAGTTAAACGTGGAAAGATAATTTACTGTATTTACTATTGAAAATTGTTTCATTATTTATTAAAAAATTATTCTTCACTTTCCAAGCATCTTAATATTTATTAATTAGAATATTTCGTATTCATTACTTGTAAATAATAACATAACTTGTTCTAAAATAAAACAAAAACAGGTAAAAAAAACCTTGGGCAATGCGCTAAGTTTTTGTATAGGAATTTAGTTTCTTTTTTGATTAATTTTTATGTTTAATTTTCTTTCTCTAATTATTTTATTGTATTTAAAAAAAAAGGAAGTTGGTCAATGTATTTGCACCAAGGAAAGGAGCGCAAAGTAAAATACTTTTTAACTACTGAAACTTGAAAAAAAACATAAAAATAATTACTAAATTTTAGTATTAGAGAAGCACTAGTTGCTGACATTCTTAAGAAAAAAATTCTGCCATTTTATTTTTCTCTCACATTCTCATTTAATTAAAAAAGGAGGAAGAAGGCAAAAAAGATGTTTGTAAATAATAACTTCTGTTTTACCTTCAACTTTTTGTTTAGTAAAATTATATAATGTGATATAATTAGAATGATACTCATTTGATGTATAATATTTAAATTTAATATTAAAGTTAATTATTAGGTATATACAAATTTTATGTAATTAAAAAATATAAATAATTATAAACACTTGCAAAGTGAATTTATAGGGCATATAAAAGAGGCAGTAAATAAGTGCCATTTTGTATAAATTGAATTTTTAACGTAGTTCGGGACAGAAATAATCTGTATAAAATGCACAAAAAAAAAAGCATTTTAAATAACTTATAAATAAATTCCAAAAACTTTAGTTTGGTTAATCCTCATATTCTTCTGTGGGTAAAAGATTGTTTTACTTATTCGCAGTAGATCCTGTTTTCCATTTATAGTTAAAAATTAAATTTTTTTTTTGAAAATCGCTAAATAATGAAAGATAATGTAGCTTCCAGTTAAATAAACCAAAAAGCATTGAGAGCCGAATGGTTTCAAATTTTTGGGTCAAATTATTAAAATATTTATTAAAGTAACGAAGATTTATAAAATCTGATCTTTAAAATGTAGCATTCAACGATGATAATTTTTTGATTACCGGAAGGTTTTCTTATTAGTTTAGGAACATTGTGGTATAAGCCAACATATTACATAATAGGTTTCATTAGTGTAAATAAAAAAAAATTATACTTCAATTCCATTTTCTGTATCTCCATGAATGAAGAAAAGTTTCCCTTTTTATTTTCATTAATTTCTTCACATTTCATAGCTAAAAAAACGATTAAGCAATTTTTTTTTAATAATCTAATACTTTTCTATAATTTGTTTAGAAATAATAGAAGTTATTGACTTCTTTTTAAACAACAAATTTAACAGTTTTCATTGAGTAATCAAAACATAAATTGAAGAGAATCATTATTCATTACTTACATTCATATTCATTATTTGCATTCATATTCTGCATTATAAATAACGTTAACTTTAAAATTGGTCTAGTATTTTTGTTTAATTTCTGAACAAAAATTACGAACAATTGTGTGTATTTTCTTGTTCATTTTTAGTTATTTATGTTAATTTACTATTTATTTTATTATTTTGTTCTTGCATTTTGTATTTTATCACTTTGTTTAATTTATTTAGTTATTTTAAGATTTTTTTTTCTTAGCACTCGTGTGAATTAAATATTGTTTTATTAGTTCTTTAAAAACAAAAAAATTATATGTTTTTATGTTAACATATAAGCATATTTATGTTAACGTATTTATTGTTATTTCGGAAATATTTGTCGCCCTATTTCGGAAATATTTTGAAAAAATAGTTTGCATTATTATTCTTTTTTTGTAAAAATTAAAATAATATTTGTGTTGTTCATGACAAAATAACCACGCAGAAATAGGGGATAAGATTACATAAATTTTGGACAAATTTTTTGTTTTTTTTTGGACATATTGAGGGAAGTTAACATTATTTTCAAAAAGAACAACATTCAATACAATCCATAAATCTATAGCTGTTTTGTTTTATTGGCTGCATGTTTTGCACGAAATATGTTATCCATTTTTGGAAAATAATCGGCATGATATTAGGTAATTTTTGTTGGGGCTTATCGTTTTGGTAGATACTTTACGATTATTTATGCAGTACCCATATAAATTACTTAATATAAATTACATAATTTAAAAAGTAATACTTCATTACTTTTTGTAAAGCATGCATTGAAACAAAATAGGCAGTTATTTTATATCTTACTTTTAAAATTTTTATTTATTATCTGTTTTCTTATAAGAAAACTGTAAAATTACTTATTTTTGGATTCATAGGGAACATATTGAGAAAAATCAGATTTTGGAATATTTTATTCTTCCATCAGGCTGAGGAAACGGTTCCTTTTTTTTTTGGAAGAATAGTACCAATTCATTTAGCAGATGATTTTGGTACCATTCTCACAAGAATCAGAAGGAATAATTAATTTCTTTCTTGGTTATTAACAGTTCAATCTGATTTGGGATTCAGAATTTTTTTTACTGCATGCACTTTATTTATTGAGATAACAGTAATACAAGAGTGGTCCGCTAAAGAGTTCCAATACTGCGATCCCAAAAATCCATAGTCATGGCCCCGCAGAAACGAAGACGGCTCACATTTTCTCCTCTTTATACAGCAGTTTGGAATCTAATAACAGGCTTCGCAGTACTACGATAATATCCTACCTCACACCGCAACTTATGACAGTATCTGAAGCATTTCGCGATATCAAACCTCAAAAGATTTATGTGTTTATAGCAACCTATGATGACTTTCCACTAGCTGTCATATGATAATGAGTCCAAACTTTGCTCCAATAAGTTTTGCGTAAACATTGGGGAATTCTGTTTCAAAAAGAACTTTCATAACACTTTTACGGCCAAGATTGAACGTGTTCATGGGTGGCTTAATCAAGCACCTGAAAAAATTTATTTCCATCTTATGAACTATGATTGGAGCTTTGATTAAATTGATATTCCCGTTATTAATTCTTGAAGGGATAAAAGTTCCTAATTTTAATGCCAAGTATCTCACTTTACAATGCCCATTTTGAGAATCTTTTTTATTTTTTAATAGGATTGCTTTCTATTAATTAAAATGACAGATTCTAAACTTTTATCATTTGAAAGCGTTTCTTCTCAAAAATTCTGTTGAAATACACATTTTTTTTCTAGTATTTACCTCTAAAGATTAAGTACACCTTAAATTTTGTGTAAATAAGAAAAAATATTTATTTTATTAATTAATAGTTGAATAAATTTAATGCAAACTATTTTTTGCTCTATATGGTACTGGTATAAATTTTTTGTTTTTAATAAATTAAAAGTGTGACTTAATTTATTTAAAATATAATATTTAAAATAAGGATGATTACCTTTTCTTTGCAAATTATTAAAAAAATCACTTTGTTGATATAAAAGATTATGGAGGGAATATTTCTAAAGCTCAATTAATATTATCCAAGAGAGCTTTTAAATGAAAAATATTTGCCTCTAACTTGAGTTATTTCAATGGTGCAATTTTCTTTTTATATAACCAGAATATTTTTGGTTTACTCCCTTAATAAGATAGACTTTTAAATGGAAATATTTAATTTTGGAAAGAATATTATTTTTTAAACTCCTAGTTAATTTTGTAATAATTACAATATTTGGTATTGTGTTTAAAACAATATATTTTTTTCTTTTTCAAAAATTATTGTACAAATTTAGAGTAATAAACGAATTTGTATAATTATATTAAATAAATAAGTAATGTATAATACTGTATTTCAAAATATATTTTCAAATAATATGGAATATACTTATTTTAAGGGTCCAAATAAAATAGTTTTTTGTTAATAGTGAAATCTAGTGTGTATAATTAATTAATTAAACCTATTTCAAAATTTATTTTTTAATCAATCACTTTTCCCCATTTCTTTTTAAAATGAACTCAATATGGTTTTCTGTTTTATTTTTAAAAATTAAAAAAAGAAATGATTTCTAATTTTTAAAAGAACTCGTTGAAAGGATACCTTAGTTTGGCGACACCCAACATCCTCAATACTTGCTCCTGGATTTTATTTTAATATGCGATTTTTTAATATAGGTAAATATTTTGTTCAATTTGACTATTACAGCTTGTTTATAGAAAGGTAGTGGTACTACAAGAAGAGAGCTTTAATTTTTTTCAATTTTATGTACTTTTTTTCTAACAAAGTTCTTTTTATATATCACACTGCATAGCCTTGCTTTTTAAAAACCTGCTTTTTGCTTGTTTTATGGAAGATTTTTTTTTAGCATGAAAAAGATAAAGGAATTGTTTTTCTTCCTAATGTAAATTAATCACAAATATTACATATTTGTATATTAAAAAATGGAAACATTATATTTCAATCGTGCTGTCAATGATTTGTGAAATCTTCATTGTTTGGCAAAATTTCTTATGATTATCATTTTTGTTCTTAAAAGTTATTAAGTTTACAGGTGTTAGTAAGTTTTAAAATTACTTTTAGATAGTGGCATGTTTTATTTATTTATTTTTTTTAAGTATCAATGGAAATTATTCTTGTTAAATTAATCTAAATATGTTTATAACAATAAATACAAGGGGTGTTGTTGTTTTTGTGTTTGTTCTTTTTATCATTTGGTGGGGATTTTATGGAACATTAATCAGAGAAAAATGCTTTCACTTTTTCTTTTTTTTTATTGTATAAAGATTTTGTAAGCTGATTGTTTCAAAAAAATTTGTAATATAAAACCATAATAGAAGTGTTTTAATAGTAATAGTAATCACAATAATGGTAATAATAATAGTGCGTCTATTTCCTAACAGAAACTACATTAAATGACAAAAAAAACAATTTTTCTAATTTCTTTTTTTTTCCAAAGATATATACTAAATAAAATCAGTTATATATTTATTACAAGAGGAAAAGAAAAGAACACACATTTCAACATGGATGAAAACTCCCGTCTGCCAGTTTCTTTGTATTGAATGAGTAGTAATTGAGTTTGCTAAGGACTGCAAAATTCTACCAGTATTAATAACAAAATTCACAAGGCTGCTGCTCCATACTTTCGATCTAAGTCCTTTGCCTATCATTGTTTCTAAATCCACTCCTGTCAGTACTTTCGCATCTTTGTTAACGTTCATCCGCTGGCAAAAAATTGTGGAATAAATCGCATTCAAAAATAATTTTGTACTTTTCCTTCATGTACCAGATCAAAGTTTTTAAGAAGGTTAAATGAAACTAAGCCCGCATAAAGCTTGCAATTATTACCTAGATATTGTAGCCATGCAGGCCTTTCTTTCATCTCCGAAAAAATAACGTTCACTACCGTTTCCTCTTTGCAAACCTGCAAGAATAATTCCTTACAGCCCGTACACACTTTTTAAGCAGACTTCTTTATCAACCTAATAGTTCTACATAATCTTCGAAGTTATACTGGAAGCAGTTTAGTCGGTTAGCTACTAATAAATAATTCCTTTGTCTGCCTCTGACCTGGAATTCTTAATGGTATACTGCAATGTCGTCCATCTTTTTTTGCTCCGGGTCAAATTTTACAAATCCAATGAACGCCATGCCATACGTTCTTGGGTCACTTTCTACCAAAAAAATTAATATTTGAATAAAAAGTACAATATAATCGTATAAAGTTGAAATGGTTGTTGCTGTATATTAGGTATAAAAAAAAATAGAAAACATATTTTTATAAAAAAATAGTAAATATTTAAATGCAAGAATTATGTAGAATACTGTAGACACTATTAAATAATACATTATATTTTAACGCACAAATTGTTGTTGATGTTAACATTGATTGATAATTTTAAATCTTATTCAACTAATAATCTCACTATTTAGTGAACTTATTCAACATTTTTTGCGTCTATGCCTATGACTATAACAATGCCAGACGAATGCTGGCAGCCCAATATAACTCATCAGGCGCGTTTTGATATGCCGCAAAAGTTCAAGTGCTTTGGGAATTTTGAAGAGCTCTCACGAACTAGAAGTTCCGCCGTAACATTTTCCTTATACTCGCCTTGTAAACTTTCACAACTTCTAAACCAGACAATAAGAATGACTTCAGTGAAAATAGCCTAGAAATCATCTATCTTTCGTCTGAAGTTCTATTATCTAGTAGAGTCTGTGGCTTAAAGCTTCAAACCCTGGCACCTTTGTTTCTCAGTCTTGGAGCCTTCCTTTACGAGTAGAGCATCTTGTTAGAGAATTCTTCGTATCAAAGCCTTTTTTTTAATCCATATTTTGAGGATTTTGTCTAAATGCTAACTCGTGGAGAATTGGTAAAAAGTTCCAATACATCATCTGCTTCCTTAGCCTTGTTAGCCTCCATAGTATCGAGTCTAATTAAGAGGGGAGTCATTTGAAAGTTAATAACGCACCAAAACTCTTTTCTTATTCAGTTTTTCACTTTAAATTGAATCAAGCACAAATTTCATTATAATCAGTTCAGATATTTATTCTTTATAAAGTCAAACATTAATTAAAAATTATTGAACGTTTAGTAAATAACTAAAGTATATTCTAATCAATCCTTAAGAAACATTCAAATTTTGTTTTGTACATTAATTGTATGGCAAAGTATTCCATTTTTACCTAACTTGTTTATGCGACTAAAATAAACTAATTAATATAACCCAAGTTTAAAGTTAATAAATAATCAAGATACATCATTTAAGATTGTCGTGATGGCACTTACGAATTCGCATTCACAAATATTCCGGATGTAACTTCCTGAATGGTTTTTGAAATGCCAAACGGAATTTCTCATTTAATAGCTGCCCTGTTCTTGTTAAAAGATAACTGACATTTCCTGGAAAATGAATTGTAAGAAGTGCCAGGACAAATAAATTAAGTCAGAATCCCCGAGAATCAATGCATATTTGTTAAAGTCAGCCTCAGCTCATTAAATAATATATGCAACGGATAGACTACATTATTTGCATCAGAGACATTTTCCATGATAGCCTGCTTCTTTTTGTAGTCATCGACCAGTTTTAGGCGTTCGCCCATTATCAGGATGTTGTATCAAAATACTACTTGCACAGAGCAATTTCAAATTCAAATTACGTGACATTTTTAACTGTAATTTTCTTAAGCATTGATTAGAATAACTTTTGCTACTCATTAAATGTTTAATAACATTTAATCAACGTTTGGCTTAATGAACGACTGAATTTGTTCTGTGCAAGTCTATGTTATTACACCCGTTTTGACAAAACATACTGATGATGGGCGAACGCCCGATACCGGTCGATGACCCCAAAAAGAAGTAGGCTATCACGGAAAATGTTTCTGATGATTTCCAGCTCTGCTGAACCAACCACAACAATTACATTATTTGCTATTGACTATTTTCCAAGATTTTCAAATAATTTTTTTTTAGCTCAAAATTGTATTCGTATTCCATTCATGAAAGTTTTTCTGTCAAATTTTTAATTCTCTGATTATATCCATATGTGTACATCATGTATTATTAATACACTTCATTTATTACATTCTTCCATGGCATTATTTTTTTTTTAATTACGTGACACTGCACGTGCCTAAGGGATGATGCAGTTCACACTTTGATATCGTTTTTATTATTGTGTTGGGCATTTAATAATTTTATGTTTTCCGAAACAAAGGGACTTTTCTCTCTCACATAAATGTAAATTGTAACTGGTTTATAGAAATCGCACATAGCTTTCATTAAAATCGTCTGATTTCACTTTCAATTTTTTGTGTTACACATATCTTAGTTCTTTTAATTGGTTTGTAAAATAATAAAATCACTGTTGAAAGATTTTATATACTTTTAGTTTGTTGTTTAAACAACTTTCTATTACATTGAAATAAAAAAAAGGCAATTTAAATTAGATATAAATTTTTTCATATAAAAAATAAGCATGTTCAAGCGTTTTTGGAATTCACTAGAACTTATTCTTACTAATTCCACTGCTTTCTTATTTGATCTTGAAAGTGAAACATTTATGTATGTGCTGGACAGCTACGTGCACCTCAAAGTGTCAACAATATTTGTACAATTATTTATTTAAGAAAATTATAAGTAGATTGTTTTATTGGAACAATAAAACAGGCAAAATTTTCATTGGATCTGTACTTAGAAAACTGGTAGTTAATAGTGGGAATAATAGTGTGTTAGCACTTAAAACTTAGGCACATTAGCATGCTAACATTTTTCATATTTATTAATGAATAATCATTTTTGAAAAAGCACAAATGAATCTTGATTACAGTTGATTTAGTTCTAATTTGTGACAAATTCATAAACTTTTGCTATACTCTAACTAAAAGGTGCTGGGTAATTCTTAAAAAATTATATAATGCAATATTTAGGCATAAACACTGCTTGTCGCAAACGATTTTCCTAATTAACCTAACATTTAAGCCACATTAAGAAAATTTGTCTACACCTTAGCACTTTCGAGGAATGCAAAAAATATTCTTAAGTCTTGATTATTAAAGTAATTTTTTATTTAATTCAATAAAGCAATAACATTTAGAAAAATATGACGTTATTTTTGTTTAGGTGGAGACACGATGATGTACCATAATGATACCACACATCTATCAAGTTCCATGCTTATTGCTCTTGTGGTAGCTGCACTATTCGTTATTCTAATAATTGTCGATGTCTCGTGTTTCTTCGTCAATGATACTGGTATGTAATTGTCTTAACCATTTCTTGAAAATTATTTCATATATAGATACATTTGAGTCCCATCTGTGTTGGACCTTTAAGGATGTTTATTTTCTCTCATTGCTTTTGAGAGATATAATGTACGATTTTTAAAACTGTTTATGCATCGGAAATAGGAAACAGGTGTTTGTGTTTGTTAATGCATAAGCCAAAAACAAAACAGTAACAAAAAATTCCAGAAGTTCAAACTTTGAATTCCATATAGATATCTCAAGGAACCGACACGTAGGTTTTTTAGTGAGAAAAATTCATCCGGAGTCCTCTGGAACAATTCATCTTCTTGTAAGGCGAAAGATGAACTAAAGAGGATCACTTTCAAGGTACAGGACATTGCCTACAAGAGAACCATTATCAAAATGTGAAGATCCACTTTGTAGATAATATGGCAAGATGGATGAAACTGTGCTTATTTATCTATTTTTATTAGTAACATTATGCTCGCAGGCAGTTCCTTCAGAAATGGCGCAGAAATTAGGGATTGGATTTGTCTTTCGCCTCTCTCCGAGCATTTGTGAGTGGGTCTGATATAAAACAAATCTGGGAGCATAATGAGCTTTACTAATGAACTTTACTAATTCCTTGTGTTCCAGTTAAATTGTTGGTCCGGTAAATTGTTCCAGGAGGCTCACTAAAAAAAATATACGTGTCGATTCCTTGAAATATCTGTATGGAATATTAAGTTTTAACTTCTGGTTTCTTTTCAATCTGTTTTGTTTTTGACTTAGGCATTAACAAACACAAACATTTGTTTACTATTTCCGATGCATAATCAATTTTGAAAATCTATCATAAATTTGCTTTCTTTGGGAGGCCCGGCACTAAAAGTAGTATTAATTTGGATTTTTCTTAAATCACATTTTAATAGACAATATAAATTCATGATAGATGAAATAATAATTTATTATAATCCCAAATTTGAAGACAAGTTATCAGTAGACAGTAGAAAAGTTAGTAATGAAATTCGTACGATGATTGCTTTTTAACCAAACTTCTTTTATTTAAATTTTTTCAATTAATCAGTTATATAATAGAATGAGATTTTAAGCAGGTGGAGATCTTCCAGTTCATATTTACCAAGATTATTTATTAATTTCAGGTTTACTGTGGCTAATGTGCGGGAAGAAGGGTAGTCGTAAACCAAGAGATGACGATGCTAAGCTAGGAAGGTAATTTTGAAATTATAATTGTTAAAAGTCATATTTAATGCATGCATATGTAATTTTTGTATTCGAAAAGACATATAACAGAAGAACAAAAAAACATAAGGAAGTAATTTACATGTAGGTACATTCGATCATTAAAAAAAGAAAGTTTATTTTGGCTGTAAGTTAACGCTTTTGTTCATATTGTAAAATAAAATTCAAGAATTTGTGTTATTGAAAGGATTGTTATTCCGGTGGTGAAACTAAATAGTTCAGCTGGAAATATTTGTACTTCCCATGCTGCAAAAAAAAGCTTTAATGCTGAAGTGGTAAATAAAGAAGATCTGACTGTTATTTCTTTGCAAAATATTCATAGGTGATTCTTAAAGTGGTATACATTTATTTGCGTCTAATATTGTTTTGTCTTCTTCCTGCATTTTATTTTTACGTTTGAATTAAGTATTCAATTGAATATTTATCTTGTAAATTGACTCTAATTAATCAGCAGTTATTTTCTTATTATTTCTTACAAATGGCGCCTTTAATCCAGCAAGAATGCATCAGTTTTTACATAACACATATCCGTTTTTTTAAAGATTTTGTTGACATGCTGTCTTCTTAATTATTAGTACTAATCGAATTTTTAACTGATCATATATAAAATCCTCAAGTATGAACCAAAAAGAATTGTAATATTTATTATTGTTTTGATCCATTAAAGCCGTTTCACTTGATTTGCTTCATTTCGGACTTAATTTTCACTCCAAACTTTAATTTTGCGTATTATGAAATTATTGAGAAAACAAAATTGAAGAAACAAAATTCTACGTTCATAAGATTTACCAATTGGGTAAACAGGAAAAAAATGATTTTCAGCCTGTATAGCTGGAGGTTCCCTTTGCCTTATTGCAGCAATAAAGATACAACATCAAATGAGAACGCTAGTGCTGGAAACAATTCAGGATCTGAACCAGAGAAAGTTCCTCTTCCAGATATGAATTTTGTCTTGTAAGAGTCATTGTCAAAAAGAATTTTACTTTTATTGATGTTGTCTTGTGCTTTCTTTGCAGCTTGACCTCTATTTGCTTTATTTAAATAAAATAGGCTTCCACAAATTGGTTGTATTTTAGTTATCTTTAAAGTGTAGTACTTTTAACAGTTTAGTAAGTTATTAACAAATGGCAGCACTTTAAAGGTAAATAAGTGTATTACTTGGCTTCCTTGTGTGAAAGATTTATGCTAAAACAGCAAAATAAATAACAGTAATATTATATAAACCCTTCCAGTTCTTTCTTATTATAAGCTTCTTAATTTTTATATTTTTTCTTCAGTGAAGGAAAAGAGCTGCTAAATAACGGCAACAGAGACAGTAAAATAAGAATTGAAAGCCGTCCTATGATCGAAGATGGGTAAGTTCTGTTTAATATCATATTTTGCCTAATGAAGTTCATTATCAAAATCTGTGTTTATGTTTCAGAGATATTTTCCGTGATAGCCTGCTTCTTTTTCGGTCATCTCCCGGTTTCGGACGTTTGCCCATCATCAGGATGTTTTTTGTCAAAACAGTGTGATGACATAGACTCGCACAGAGCAAATTTAGTTGATACACTCACTTCCGTGAATCAACTAAATTCCGAGAGTATTAATTAAATTTGCTCTGTGCGAGTGTTATGTTATCACACTGTTTTGTCAAAAACATCCTAATGATGGATAAACGCCCGAAACCGGTCGATGACCACAAAAAAAAGCTAGCTATCACGGAAAATATCTCTGATGCTTTCCAGCTCTGCGGAGCCAACCACAACATCTATGTTTAATGTCTGTGACCTAAGGCCCTAAGTTGTTAAATCTGTTGACATAAGTCTTGAAATATGAAATAATCTTGCTTGGGAGTAGAGTTTTATAAATGAACTGTAATTTTAAAGTTTCGACAGTTTTGTTAATTAATTATAATTTTAAAATGTCGACAATAAAAATGAACCTGGTTTATTCAAAAGAGAAATAATAAGTCAGAAAATTTTAGAAGTTAAACAAGGAATACATATAGCATTTATAGTGGAAATCAATGTTTTTACCATAATGTAGTCATCTGTGAAATGAGCTATAGTTTGCTCTAGGTTGCTTTAAGCTCAAATATTTGCATACATCAACTACCTCTCCAGCCCCCTATGTGTTTGGGATGTTAATGTATGCGTTGGTCGTGTTGCTAAGTTGGAATAACTTTAGGCTTCCAAGAAAGTGGCCTTGAAGAAGTGGCTCTACTTTCTAGGGACATTTTTACTTTCTACTGCGAAACAAAATTAAAGTTACCTGGCTAAAAATCATTACTTACTAATTATGATATTAATTTTGGTTATTTCAAAGCAGTCCAACAAAAAGTATTGGTTAAAACCGGAACTATAAAACAATGGGAGCATTTGTAGATTTACAACAGATGGTTGCTATCATCTGTTTGTGTCGTGCCCTTTACTATTTACTTCATATTACTTGACAGTATTTTCTGATAGTTGGCAAAAATTTCGTATTGTATTTATCCAAAATGGTCTTATTCTTAGTATTCCCAGCTTATCACTTATCAGCGGCACACTACACTGTTCAACCTTGCTATCAACGATCTATCTAGGACTATAGAAACAATCTCTGGTAATAAACTGCCTAATGTATGAGGACGATGTTTGTCTGTAGAAGTGCAGACAAACGCGCATCCGCTCAGTGCTAGGAGGAAGCAAGCCCCTCGCTAATTTTGTATGAAAGGATATGCAGATTACAACTTCCTCATTGGGAAATAGAAATCCCATAAATCGATTTGTCTCCCAAAAATCGTTTCTTATGATGTGAAAGCATTGGAAAGTGAATGTGACCTGGGGCACTATCAAAACAACCCTTTCACAACCGCTTGGCACAACCGCTTTCACTCAATTGAAATCCCAGTATTCTTTAGAAATCAGGCTAGACAAGACAAAGAAAGACTGTCTTTTGCCAGAACGTAAAGGATCAGCCCTGGAAATGATCAAGGAAAGATATAGTGGGTGGATGCAAATATATACAGATGGCTCAGCTGATAGCATAATGCAAACTCCTGAAACCGGTGTTTTCTGCGAGGTTCTTATCAAAAAATCATTCCCTGTTGGCAGGGAAAGGCTACAAATTTTGTTGCAGAAATGTTTCCTTTAAGGCAAGCCAAAGAAGTGTTGCGGGTAGATTCATGCGCTGCCATCATAGCTTTAATAAATGATAACTCCCCTGGCCCTATGTACCAGGAAGAAGCCACGAATTGCTCGGTCTGAACTGAACTCCCCTGGCCCTATGTACCAGGAAGAAGCCACGAATTGCTCGGTCTGAAGTGGACAATAATGATACAATATGGGTCCCAGCACATTGCAGAGTACCTGGAACTGAGATAGCCGATCAGTTGGCTAAAAAGGGCTGTTCCTTGAACCAACCGGTTATACCTGTGTCGTTAAAGACTGCCAAAGCAGAAATCTGGGCGGTGTTTGCCAATAGGGTGAATCATAAATGGTCGATGGATATGAGGGGAAGGCGGCTACGGTTGCTTGTTGAGGGAGAATATTCCACATTGTTTGCCGTGCCCTGTGTTTGTGGCTAACTTTAGAACCCTGACAGGCCACGATTACCTCTCTGCCTTGCCACTTATTTAGGCTAGGAATGTTAATCGAAATGACGTCCTCTTAAAAAATTGTACTAAATTAGGGTGAAATTAAAAAAAAATTAAATTATATAGAAACTTCAAGATATTGGTCTGCCCGAAATTTAATTGCTGACAAGCAAATAGTATCCGGCGTAGGATAAAAAAAAAAAAAAGTATTCCCAGTTTAAAAGCCAAGACTTGAATTATCATTTAATCATCCAACTGAATTATCATTTTCATTAATTTTTTTTTTTAATTATGCCAAGTAATTTTAAAGTATGTGTTATAAATTGAATTATAACTGACGCCACTTATCCTTAATAACTTTGTTTTTAATCCTTTTAGTATTTCTTGTAATTTATTACATTAAGCTTTAATATTTATTTATCTTTGCAACTTATTTGAAAAAGTCATTTTAAAAAAAAGAAAATATATCTAAACCTGTATGTTTATTTTGAATTAAGAAACTTCAGTTCGATGTTGATTATTTTTCGAAAATGTAAAAGGAGTTATCATTAGAGTCTTAACTTTTTTTATAAGTCGTAATACATTTATATAATTATTTATAAGTATGTAATACAAAATTTATATACAGTAACAAAATTTATTATATACATATTATTTACCTAATATTTATACATAATAAATTATGTATATAAGTGCCGATACATTTTTCTTTTAGGCATCATGCTTGCTTGTACATTTAGGTAATTGTCTTTTGACCTTTTAAATTGGCTTTTTAAGCTGCGATTTTATTATTTGAATATTGAATATTTATAATAGTAAACTTTTATTACAATATATTTAATAAACTATTTTTTATGTTTATTCTGTTTAGCTTCAAAAGAGACACAACCGTCGAATACGATATGAAGAAAAGCATTTCCAGAACTAGTTTTGTTGGCAAGGATTCAGCAGTTTAGGGGAAAAAAATCGTTGCTTGTGAAAGAAAAATTAAATAGTTAATTATTTAAAAGTAAGTAAACAAATGAAAAAGTGATTCCACATATGCCACTTTACTCAGTGGTTGAAGAAGCCTTAATTATATCTAAAAGAAAAAATTAAAAAAAAGAAATATTTAAAATTAAAAAAAAAATGTACATTTTTTTTGTTTAAAATGGAAAGACTTATCGATGATACAAAAATTTTAGATAAAAAGAAAAAAAAAAAAAAAAGATGTATTATTTTAAATGAATATGAGCTTACTTTTTAAACTGCATTTAATTTGTATAAATGGGACTCAAGGGAAAAAAGTTTTAATTTTATATTTGTTTTTTTTTTAATTTTTTTTTTTTTATACAAAGTTTCTTATAAATTAGAAAAGTTTAGAAGAACAAAAAAAAAATGTAGATGTGTTGGAATAGAATATTTATTCTTTTGTTTGTCAGGTAATTTTAAAAATTGTTTCATCATAACTGATAGAATTACCTGCCTTTTATTAAGATGGACACCACCTAATATTTATTAAGGTCCCCTTAATATATTTTGACAGTTTTTTAAAATCCTTTTTTGGTACTTATTTTTATTTATTTCAATGAGCTTTTAATATTTATATTGTAGATATTTCTTCTTTATTTTTTGTAGTTTGTGATAGTTTATTTTTTATTTTTTTAATTTACCCCAATTTTTCAATGATTAAAGTGTTTACAATTCTTAATAAAGTGAGCAACAAATTTAATTTTTAATAAATATATTCAAAACTTTTTTGCTTCATTCCTCCTTCCAAATATTTGCATTTGTAGTAAATAAAAGAAAAAAAAAAAAAAAAAATCTCCCAATATATAATAGTGTAAATCTTTTTTTATTAACCTTTATCCCACTATAAAAACATATTGCTGCTTTTAAATAATGCTCCATATTAAAATTATTGGTTCAAAAAATACTTGTTAATTCTATTTGTTATGATTCCAATATATATAATAAAACTAAAGTATAAATATATAAATATAAAAATGGATGATATATTGTTAGTCTTAATTTTTATTGTATTTTTAAAAAACACAAAGATGGAAAAGAATTACAAATTAATTGAAAGCTGTTTCTGTGCTTTTGGTCTGTATATAAGTATAATCATACAAACAAAACTTTTGTGTGTCTGTCAGTGTGAATGTGGTGTGTCTTCTCTTAATTGTGCGTGTACTTAACTGGAAAATAAATCAATTCCTTATGGAAAAGAAATTTAAAAATTATATAAATGGCTAATATAAAATTGTCAACCAAAAATAAAATAAAATCTTTTTTAATTAAAAGATTGATCATTTAAAAGAAGAAAGAAAAAAAAAAAAAGACAATTTATATGTGATAATGTATTGTCATTTAATTAACCTTAGGTATATTTTCATATGGATTATTAATATAATGTAATCTGTGTATGTATGTGTTAATGTTTTTTTTTTTGTTTTCCAATAAAATGCCCATTCTGCTAAAATAAAAAAATCAATGCTAAAAACGATAGAAAATGCGGTTTTTTTTTTTGGAGGGATGATATGGGCTAACAAATAAAAAAATTGCGCTGAATATACAAACAAATATTAAGACCATTTTTTAAATGTAAACTTCGTTTTTAATGATCCATTATTAATAAAATAAAATGAATGTATAAAATTAAAAAACAAAAAAGATACAATTCTGTATATATGTATAACATACAAGACTCTCTAATCTTAATTTTTATGTCTTAAGTATTTAATATTGTAAGCTTGCTTTTTTATAAAATGCTATTATTCCAGAATTTATTATAAGTATTAATTTCTTTTTTTTGTTTACTTAAAAGTGATATTTTCTGAAATTTTCTTCCATTTTCTTAATTATTTTTTAGTCATTTTTACCTTTTAAGACTGCAGATTTTCTAACACAGACAATAATGTTCCTTACAAATGGGAAGAATACAAAAAAAGTACTTAAAAGGAAAGTTTTTAGAATTTTCGACAAGTTAGAACAAATATAGTTTAGATTAGAAAAGAAGAGAAGAGACAAGATTTAAAAATTGAAACATTTGATCTTTTTCTCTTTTTTAGTATTTCTTTTGTTATTCTAATTTTTATCTTCTTATATATATTAATTAGTTTATTTAAAATATTTTCTATTCACTTATCTTTTTTTTTTAATAAGACTTTGTACTATGATAGAAAAGAAAACAAACACAAAAATGGTATTATTGTGTAAATTTACGATTGTGGATCACTTTGAAAACAAAACAAAACAAAAAAAATGTTGAATGGCGCGATTATAATATTATTTTAAATAAAAAATAATCAGCTGCAATGATGCTGCGTTTGTGAATTATAGTGGCGCTTCCATATTTGCGAGAAATCTTTTATGTCTTTTTAATAAAAACATTTAAAACACCATTATTTTTGTCAAATTTTGAGATTTACATAATTCCTTTTTATTGAATTAATTTTAGAATTAAGATTTTCGCCGTTTTTATTCTTATAACAGAAGTGCCATTACACCCAAATTGCAATTGGCTTCTACATGAATGTGGTTGGTTTGAATATTAGAACAACACTAGCAATCTAAATAAATTATCACACAGACTTGCCCAGAGCAAATTCAGTTTTACACACAGAATTTCTTCTGTACAAGTCTGTGTTATCTCACACTGTTTGACGAAACGCATCCTGAAAATTGGCGAACGCCCGGAAACCGATCGATGACCACAAAAAGAAGCAGGCTATCATGGAAAATGTCTCTGATGCTTTCCAGCTCTGCGGAATCAACCACAACAACTAAATAAATTATCATCTCTCTAAATAAAATTTGTAAACTTGATGAACCAGAGTAGTTTTGGGAGAAAATAGGAAACCGAAACAGAATCAAGAAGTGATTATAAAGCATGCATAATCTCAGATATCTAAAGACTGCTTATCTATCAAAACTGTGATTTTGCGGCCTACTGTAAACTGTACCAGTCTGCGTTGCAAGGAAGCTAAGAAAATTCTTTGCTAACAATTTAGGTACTACTGATCTTGTTCCAAACGTAGTTTTTAAAGTCTTTTTAATGGCAGCTTTGATTATTTTTACAATTATTAAATAGGATAAGGATTTAATTTGTATTAAAAGAATATCATTTATTAATCAATCACAAAATCAACTTATATTTTATAACAGTAAATATTAAGAATCTAGAATTCAAATTTCATTAAAACAAAATCAATTTAAGCCAGAAGTCCGTAGTAAATATGATTCAATAGATTTGTCACGTAGTTTTGCCTCAACAATTATATGTTCTGCGACAGCAATATTAATATCCATTTCAGATATTTCATTTTTGATATCTTTAATGGCTTTCTTGATATGCACCAACGGGGCTGAAAAATAATGAATCAATATATATTAGAAAGTGTTTGTGGGACTAAATGGACTAAATAGCTTATTCTCCCGAAAATTAACTTTTTAATATTGTAGCACTATTTGCAACAACAAAATCTTACATCCATCAGACATGGTAGCTCCTCGCTCTTCAGTTTCCTGCTTAACAGATTCTAAACTGTCAGTTAGCTGGCTTAATAATTTCTGTCTTTCAACTACTCCTACATTAACTTCTCTGTATTTCTCGTTCACCACTGCTAATTCTTCCTAAAATTAATTAAAATTTATTTTCATAGATAATAGGTGGATTAAAATTATCTTGAAGTTTTGATCATAAGGGTTTGGCAGCTATATTAAGCAAAACCCTGCATTAAATAGATAATTCATTATTAACTTGAAGCGCCCTGTATTGTCCTAACAGGGTATCGAATTGACAGTTGATTAATCTTTCTCTTTTATTAATTTTATGCAAGACTGTGTCAATATCAGTGTCCAATTTGCTCAATTGGGTGGTCACGAAAGATGATAAATCATCAAGTCCTGATTGATAACTCTTCATGGCATCTAAATGTGATCGCCAGTCACCGCTACCTAAAAGTGAATTAATACATAATTGTGATTAAATAGTTATTCAAGAACTATATATCTTTACAATGTGCAGTAGAAGAACAAACTACACTCTACATTAAAAGACTACCAGGATTATTGCGACTAATACCAATTTAACGCATAAATTGTCAAGAAGATAAAAAGAAACCATGGAAATTAAATTTCCTTTTTTTAACATGTAATAAAAATAATACATATTTTTAAATTATGTAATTCACATTTTTTTCTTTCATTTAATTAAATGTAAAAAAATTTCAATATTTTAATATTTGAATGTTTGAAGTGCATGGTTAGCTTCTAAGTAAGATAATGGTTTAAATCTACCTTTTTGGCTGGATATTTTCAACAAAATAATAATGAAAAGCTAGATATTAAAATATTAAAGTTACATTTTTATAACAGAAGTTAAAGAAAATTAATATCTATATCACGAGATAAGAAAGTTTTATTTATTTCATGAGATAAGAATCAGGAACTGGAGCTCATTGCCACCCCTACAGTTACGCAAATTTCCATCATCAGAATTGTTTTAAATTAACGAACCTTTAAACCAAGAAATTCGCAACAGGAAATGATGAGAAAGGTCCAGGAGGATCACTTATTACTTCTATATTATAGAAACTGCCCACATTTCCTCCTTCGCCCACTACATAATTGCGGTTCAGATATACCTTTACACCATGCAAAATATTAGGACTTGTATCGGGAGATAAGTTATACAGTATGTTTGTTTCTTTCCGTTCTTACAAAACTGCCATTAGGTTCTTCTGCTTTATCGAGAACTTATAATTAAAATAGAAAATCTTTCGAATATTAGGATTCACAATTTCAAATATTAAAATATTTTTATTTATAGGCTATACTCCTTACAGGCGAAATAAATTTTATTTATTTATTTTTATCCATTTGAGATTTCTTAAAAGACTTATTTCACAAAATCATTATTGCTTTCAAGGTGTAATGAGCCTGAAAGAAAGGGTCATTGCAACATGGGCGAAATGTCGGTTTTTAGCAAACCATTGACGCGGTCTCAACCCGGAAACTAAAGTGTTTTCATGAAAATGGCCCCGGGAACCTAAAAGATCACACGTAATACTAAGTTGCCTCCAATACACTTTTTCCAAATTATTCCCTATTAATTACTCTTAATACTTATATACATATATATATACTTGATTTGATAGACACTTTGAGTAGTGGTATTACTCTTTCCAGTTCTATTTTCCAGGCTTCTGAAGTAACATTGGCTTCTATTATTTCATTAGTCTTGGAAGGTTCAAGATATGCCTAATAAAAAATTAAAAGCATTAATGCAGCATGTATTCTAATTACACTATGCTTATCGCCCATTTTTAATTTCATTATTATTTTCACTAAAATAACTATTCTAAATTATCTTACCGACGCTAAATAAAGATCATCCACATCTAGTTCATTATCTTCGTCTAGGTCGCTATCATCATCAAAACCCATTTCTTCTTCTATTCGATCAAAAGTTAATTCTGAATCATTTTCTGCATTTAATACATCTGTATTCACTTGTTCTTCCTCTAGTGGGATCACTGGTCTAATAAATAAATTTCTCAATCAATTCTTAATCACAGATATTGTACAAAATATAATAAACATAAAATTATGGAGAAGATGTATTATTCTCACTTCTTATAATCGACTTTTAGTCTTTCCATTACTTTATCTGTAAGATTATTAAGACATTGAAGTGTAAACCACCCTGATCCTTTTTTCAATTTGGTTGGTGAAAAATCCACAGCAAGTCCCTGAGGAAATTCGAGATTTTATATTAAAATTTCGTGTACGATAGAAAAAAATAACTATATATAGGGTGATTTATAACGAATATAAAGTATTTTAATAGAGAAAGTCATTTTCTCAAACTTCAGTTTGGTTCAATATTTTATTGAAAACATAAATAAATCTCTATTTAGATTTTCCACATCGGGTGGGCTATACCCCGGCACCGCAGCCATCAAAGGCTTATTAAGCCAAATACAAATTTACCGATGAACAACAAAACAAAATCGTTAGCAACTGTTTGTTTTTAATAATAGAAATTGTTGTTTTTTATTGGAAATAATTGAGTGTTGAAAATGCCAGCTCAGTTGTTAGCACTAAAGCGATGACGTAGTCGCCGTGATTCCACGGAATACGGATTTTCTAGAGACCATGATGATAATTATGGAATTATTAATACCATCCTTATTAAAATGAGCGAAAGTCAGTCAGTTCACAGAACACTCTAAAAATCTGGATCTTCAGCAAACATATGTTGTAGAATGCAAATGCTACATAATTATGTGTGTAACTCCACATGTCATAATCTTCTGGTTGAAAGGCTGTTGTACAGAAAGGAATACAGTTCTTCTCAATGTAGTGTGCGCCACACAAAGTTTGGAAAGGCGCAAGCAATTTGCCTTGCAAATGGTCTGTCTAGTCTTTGGGGGAGATTGTCCAAAACTGGCTTGATTATATTTTCTTCATACCCAGGGAGTATTACCTACCTAGGGACATCACTATTAATAATACCCGGAAATCCTTGAGATGATTCGGAAATATTCGTTGGTGTTATCTTGAAGTATGAAGAACTTTACCATCGCAGAATCCAGAAATAGATACAATATCAGCAAATTCAGCTGCACTGAATTCATTCCATTTTCCTTAAATTCTCTAAAAACTCTAAATTATTCTTTACAAATGATTGTATGTGTAAATAAATAATAATAACTGTTACCCTTGCTGCTTTGTTTTGCATTGATAAAAAGATAATATATATTTTTTTTAAATAAAACTGATCTTTGTAATACTGTAATTAACTGAAATACTATCTAGGTTGATATAAAATTTTTTCATAAAATGACTTTTCGAACATATTCCCATAGGTTTTTTACATTTGTAACAAATCACCCGGTATATATTTCAAAAGAAGCGTTACTCTATACAGTTTAAATTTTGGAGATTACTATAATAATTTAAAAATTGCAACTGCTAATTTTGAATAAATACTTTTTTATATAAATTTAGAACTGGTGAAAAAGAATTGGAAATCTGTGAAAAGTCAAAAGCTCCAACTAGATAAGTTGTTACGAATAATGGCCTAATGGCTAGATATTTGCATATTTGTTAAAACTCTATTTACTTGAAGATTTTTGTTTATGAAAAACCTATTTGTTTGTAATTCATAAAATAATTAAATTTGTTGATTGTTAAGTTCAAAACTCGAGCAGTTGGCCGGGTAAAGTTTAATTGTAAATGCCAATGAACATTTCGCATTTTATTGAAATTAAAACGAAGGGGGTATGTATCAATGAAAATGGATTAAATAAGTCTTATTAAGGAAGAGAATAGCTCAGTGGCAGACCACGCAGAATCCCGGTTTCGAAGTCCATTCAGTGCTGGTCCATTCAGAGGGATAGGTTTTCTTTTCCTAGGAGCATCTTACAGCTCACTAACCGATGATGGACAAAAGAACATGTCCATCAGGCCGGCAGTGCACTGAGAAGGCTCTGGCAGAAGCCACAGAAATTAAATTTGAAAAAAAAATTAAGTATACTTTGTAATCATGACATCGATATGAATTTAGTCTGTAACAGGTCATACTAAAATAATGCCAGTCTGTCCACAAGGCAAGCTAGTTATTATATGTTTATAATTAGTAACAGTTCTTTACCAAATTCCTCATAGCTTGAAGTATTGATGCAATCGTGGAATTAGGATCATCATCTTCTTGTGGTGTATCAAACGATATACCAGCTTTCCGTATTAACCATGCAGCCAATGCAATAAACATGTAGAATTGCTCACCAGGATTGGTTTCAAGTGCAAAGTAATGCCTTCAAAAATAAAAAGTCAAAACAAATATTGTAGTTTTACTTAAATTAGTGTAGTTATTAGGTAAAGTTCAATAATTATTTGCAGCATGAACTTATTTTTGTAGTCTAATTTAATTACCAATTAAATTACCAAATTACCTAGGTATTTATCATATTATGCGAGAAAATTATCTTTTTTTCCCTTGGATTATTTCACAGAGAATATTTTTGTTTATAAACAATTTTTTTTTAATTCATGATGTAAATAAAATTGAAAGGTTTCTGCTTACCTGCTTAAGGGTCTCATTTTCACTTCTTTTATAAATTCTTCTTCATAGTTTAGTATTTTTAACTTTTCCAATAAAGATTCCATCATCATAAATGGCAAGAAAATATCTTCATTTTCACCTGTATGTAATTGACGAGTAGGTGTGCTCACTTCGGACATTATGGTCTTTTTTAATTAAGCAATATGATAATATTAACTAATGTTTAAGAGATAATAACCTTCTAAAGCAATAAAACTAGGTTTTAGAATGTTTGTTGGAAACAAGTTTGCTAGTTTCCATGACAACTGTTGGTTTCCATGACATCCTATACAATTAAATTAACATTTTAAAAGCAAATAAAATGAAAAATATCTTTTAACATTGTCGTTTAACCCTATTACTACTTCAATTCATTTACCGAAAGTAACCCGATTTCCTAGGTTATCGTTTTTACCTTTTTACCAATATGCTGATATTTTCTTAAATTTGTCCACTGTTGCGACTTAAATCAGAACCAACTTCTCCAAACTAAGAACCTTTTATTTTCTTTACTTACATTTAAGCTTCATATTAAACGTTACCTTGGTCAGCAATTACTACTGCTTATCATGTTAATGATATTATTACTCTTTTACCATCATCATTATTATTATAAAATTTTTCTTTTCTGGTCTTCTTCAGATAAACCTTCTCTTTGGGACAATCCTTTTTTCATGCTGCCCTTATCCACGCTACTTTTTTCTAGATTTTTCTTTTCTTATTTGTTTTGCTTTTTTCTTTCAGCGCGAAAAAATCTCTGGTGTGTGTATTGTATGGTCATGGAAGTTTTTATTTTTTTATTAAATTTAATAAAAAAATCCAAAATTCCAAAGAAAACGTAATTATTATAAGCCTAAACTAAAATATTACTTTCGAAATATTTTCCTAAAAACTATTTCGACTCAATCAATAATGCTTAGTGTGGTAAAAGTAAAAATTAGTTGAAGCAGTGAACGTAGTTACTGGAGTGTGAAAAATGAAAAAATAAGTTGCAAATGTGAATCCTACTACTTTTTGTGTTAGTTACTAAATGTAAACGAGATAGATCGATCATTAAAATAATATCTATTAAAATGTTATTTCGACAACTTATCAGATTGTCATAATCACTCATAATTTAATAGTGTTTGCTAGAAGAGGACTGGTATACTAAGTTAACAATGTATTTTTGATGTTTAGAAAAGGATTGTCAACTTCCAAAGAAAATGGAAATAGGAGTTCATGAAATTATACTCAAAATAGAATAAGAAGTACAAAGAATGCCAGATAAAAGGAAAAGTAAACTTTAGTAAAAAAATCTAAGGGAACATTAAAAGTCTTCAATAAATGTTTTTTATCTAGCTTTAAAAAAAGTTAATACTATTAAACAAAGCAATAAATAAATCAATAGGAGGTATATTTATTATAAAGCAATCAAATTTCAGAGCTCCTACCAGAAAATTAGAGCTTTCCAACAAATCACAAGATGGATAAAACAAAATGGAAGTAAGATAAAAATACAAAAGTCAAAACGTCCCGAACTAGAACAATTTCGTCAAGTTCTGGAGACAATATCTGAAATAAAAAAAAGGAAAAGTAATTTTCAAGAGGTAGTATAGAACAAATACGGCATATTTGTAAACATTTAAAAAGGGAAAAGATTAGCTCAGTGGTGGCAAGCTGGACTTACAACGCGGAGGTCCCGGGTTCGAGTATGGCTGCTGCCCTAAGATTTTTTCTTCCTAGGAGTCTCTTACTGCTCACTGTCCAGTGATGGGCAGTGTTGTCTGTAACGAGAGAACATTGCTCGGAGGCCGGCAGTGCACTGAGAAGGCTCCGATCTTTGGGGGAGCTACATGGGCCCAGAGGGCCCTCGGATAGCATAGTGTTCGTCCCTCCCCTCAGACAAAAAAATAAAAAAAAACTTTAAAAATAGTAGTCATTATACCATGAGTTCCCGGTTAAGTGTTGTCATCTGATGATCATTTTTTCTAACTATATACTTTCTTAATTAGGGAAGTCTTGGTAATTGTTATCTAGTGAAAACTATCTACACTAAAATTGTGTATATATTTCTGTGTAAAATAAATTTTATTTTTCTTTGAAATTCTTAATTTTTTAAAAAAATAATTGTAATTTATATTAATTTGTAAATGAAATATAACTTACCCAATTTTTGCATGGTGATGGTATGTTTAGTTTTTAATACTGCCCTCAGGATCATAACCGGCGCCCCGAAATCGACTCCAATTACTGCAATGCTTCTGCAAACAGGTAATGAGCCCTTAAAAACCCGAAGACAGGTAGCCACCTTGTGCTTGTGGGAAAATTAGTAAGGCTTGATTGCAGCTAATGGTCAGGAAATAAAGCCGCCACTACACGACTAAAAACCCAGGTCTCTTTTAAAAAGAAAATCGAGGAACTAAACTCAGTACTAGGATTAAACTTAAATACCCAAGAACCCCTTGCTAGACCGGCTTAACTGACCGGTTTGCTTAGCAGGTGTGCTAGTGCCAGACTATCTGGAATTACTACAATCTGTGCACAAGGGAATAACGTCCGAGCATGAACAAAAAACTGGTTTGAACTAGATGCGTCGAGAAAGCTGGCGCTGGACTTTTCCCAGCTGATTTCCAGATAGCAGAGCCAGAATTAGTCCAATTAGGCCTTTCTGCTCGTATTTGAGGCGCTAATGACACGTAATACTGAAACGGTAGTGCTCTTCGTAAATTCGTAAGCGGATACTTCTCTAGAGATATCAGAAAATGCCAGACGTCAAAGAAAAGCGATTATAGTGCGAGATACAAATTATAGTGCCTGTACGAAAATGAACTGGCTGGCAAGAACGGAAGCTCTCTCAAGGAGCAGCCAGTAGCATCAATTGGCCTCCGCACTGCGAAGAGGAGATAAAGGCAAGAGTGATGAACGGATTTCAGGCAGCAAGCTGAAGAAGGAAAGCAGTGGTTAGCATTGCTCGAGCGAGACGGCCGAATAGCTGTCAGTTTTTCGAAGCTGAATTCGTGGCTCTTTTCAAAATGCTGACCGCTCACGTATACCTTCAGAGCCATCTACACCGCATATGCATCACCACTATGCCCTGAATGCCAATCAGCGTAATGAAGAACATTAATGTGCAGTCAACGCAGGGCCAGATCTATCTAGCACCTTCTGACAAAAGATATTTCAATTTCTTTGTAGACTGCAGGGGCCTAAATGAATTATTATTATCCAAAGTGTTCTACATTCTCACAAACATATCAAACAAGAACTTCTCACAACATAAACATTAAAAAAGAGATTGTAAAACAATATTTCCTATTTATTATAAGAAGTAAATTGTTATTATACATCAACACAGATGAAATGTAATAAAATTCTTTTTAATTAGTTATATCCATTGTAAAACATTTACTTGGTTTCCGCGGTACCTCTGGAACGTAGCTTTTAATCCAGTTTAAAAATGGGCAAGTGTACATATATGTATGTACAATTGTATCAGAACCACACTCCATATCTTCAGGGCCTCTGTACTTGTACTTTTCAATATAAACTTGATGAGCAACTCCTACAAGTTCATCTGGAAAAATCCCATAGAAAATGGAGTCTTGAAATAAGTAATTTTGAGTATGAAAATAAAAGTAAACCCAATACTTATGATAAAACACACATATATATATATATATAATTACCCCGATTTCTTGAGGTAATAAGTATGTAGGTGCTCAGCAGACAACAGTGGTGACGGGCGTGGGTGGTAGTTCGGGAAACGGAACTAGGAGATTAATTAGGGCTACTACCAAAAATATATGTGATGGATGCCAGAAATTATATCTACTTTATTTGAAGAAAATTATGATGTGAGAGAAAAATGCAAGCTCGTTGGCAAAAAATGGTAACACTCAGGTAGAATACACCGTTACAGAAGAGTTCAGAGTCTTTGTCTTTACCTCAAAGGAGAGAATTTTAACTACGAAGAGAAAGCATTCTTTCAAGAGAGACAGTCTAAATTCTGCACTCAAACAGATCAGTCTGAATTAGACATTCTACCAGTCAACATCAATGTGTCAGTATAAGTTAAAACATAACAGTCTAAACTAGCTAGTTTCAGTATATAAGCATATTATTGTGTTATTGAAAAGTATTTAAATTTGTTTAAAGATTAATATATTTAATTTAATCTACCAATGTTTCTTAATTATTTCTTATTACTTCTCTTCTATTTAAACATACACACAAGCCCTTTACAAAACCGCTCAATTGGAGAGGGAATTTCGGAGGGGCAGGACGGAATCAGCGAAACACTCAGGGATGAGGTAGGAAAAGGGGTTAGGGGAACCGCGGAGGTGAAGGGTGAGCTGCTTCTGTCGTTAAAATAGGAATAGACTCACACAGAAAAATAAAATAAAAAAAATAGGTTGTAGGCTAATAAACACCACAATTTTTTTAATAAGGTGAACCTATAATGGGTTCCCTTAGTTTTATTCCCGACATAGTTTTATTACAATGATAAAAAAGAAATAATAAACAAAAAAAAGAAATAGGCAAAATAAATAAATATCTTCTGTAAAATATACTATATCCCCTCAATCAAAAATACTCAATCCTAACTAGATTCTAACTAATACGCTACAGTTCTTATTTTAAAAAACAAACAGAAAAGTAAAATTCTAATAAAAAAAAAAATATATATACCAAAGCCAAAAACGGCTGGCCAGTGCCCACTGCAGCAATAAGTTAATTTGTTCTATTTAATTTACTAATTAATTCATTTTCGTGTGATTCTATTCAGGTATCACACGTCAAATAAACTTAAGGCGCCTTGCATCGGTGTCAGTAAATTTCAATCAAATATTACGTTGGGGCCCTATGGTGATGACCTCGCCGCCTCCAAGGTAGTAATTTCGTCCAGGTACGTAAAGGTACAGGAACTCCTCAACAGCGAGAGATGTCACGCCACTGCTGGTGTACGTGACATACTCCGGCAATCGCCGTACAGAACGAGCGCTCTGACCAGCTCGAGACCAACTGACTTACTGACACACTCACACTTACACTTACAAAACAAACATCAGTTGATTATATATATATATATACAACTTCCTAACCTAACCATAGAACCATTTCCAATTTAATAATTCTTGAATTTATACATTCCTAATCCTACAATTTCGTAAATGGTGGTGTACTACTATTGATACATCTGCTTTTGTCTACCCCGCTGAATATATGAATGAAATCGCCACTACCTTTCACTTCCTTTCCCTTTCACCTTTGTCTCCGCCAACACCGCCGCTATACTTATGTTATTTTTTATTAATCATGCCAAAACCTCTTTCTTTTTTTTCTTTAGCTCTTGTACATTCCATCTAGCAAAAATTAATAACCTTGGAGATGGACTTCTGGTGACGTAGTTGCCGCATTTCAAGAACAGAATACATCCCAAACTCTGCCATATGAGAGATCGTTAGAGAAAAGCATTCTTTACTCTATTGAGAACCACATTTTGAGATTGCAGTGGTAGGTGCATGTAAGAAGAATGAAAGAGGACAGATGGCATAAACAGATGTTGACTTACATCCCAGAAGAATGGTGGAAAAAGGGAGTTCCAAGAAAGAGATGGATAGAAGATGTTGAAGAAGGAATGGCGGAAGATGTTGAAAGGGCATACTGAAAGTATAGAGATCTTTGGCGGGCAAGTTTGTTGGATATCGGCATTATAACTTATGGTTGTTTAGAGCCGAAAAAATAACATTTCATACCATTACATATAAGTGGACCTCCGCTATCACCATCACATAAACCATTACCCGAATTTGGTCTCAGACAAATCATATTTCTTCTTTCTTTTGGTGATAAACCATGGCATGCTTTCTTTGATTGTACTGCTATTACATTTAATGTGTGCAACTTGGAATTACTTTTACTGTAAATTGTGTCACCTAGAATATTAAACAGAAGGTTATTATTGTAACTAATCGTTCATACAATGCATTTGTGTTTCATTTAATTGAATTTTTGGTCTCTTTCCTTTCTCTCTATTTACCAAGAGTTACTTTATGTATAATATATCAATTAGTTTCTCAAGAGGCAAGAAAGTTTGTTAAAAAATGCAATAGACGGATTTCTTCTCAAATGTTTTCTCTTATAGATTGTTAAAGACTTTTACTTTAAATCAATTACACTTTAATAGTTTGATTTGGTTGTGCCCTTTACTTTACATGAGTGAGTCTTCATTATTATACTGTACCAAGATATCTTGATGATAGTCAAGCGACCGAAATAATCGATGTCATTGAATATTGCAAGCTATATGAAAAAAAAGATATGAAGCTAGTATTATATATCTTTAAGGGAATTAGTTAACATCGATATGGTAACTGAGAATTATTTGTTTTACATTGAAGGATTCTAGAATGAATATTAGAGTGGTATAATGAATGGGAAGTATAGAAAGTGCTATATATTGAGTCAGATCATTTGGCTTACGTGATCCAAAAGGAAGAAAAGGTGATTATAATTGCAAGGAAAATAATTTCTTTTGGGCTCTGAGATTTTATAGTAAATATTCTCTATGCTATATTGCATGATCAGGATTCGCAACTCATATTTAAAAGGTAGGAACGCACTAAAATCATGTATTCTACCCCCAAAAATAGAATATCTGAGGAAAATATATTCCTCTAGATATGCTCTCCGTTTTAGGATATATGGGAATTTCCAATTTGAATGGCAGATAGACGGCTAAAAAAGAAGCTTCAATCCCTTCATTATTGGATGACAGGATACTTGTCTGTCAAGCTCTCAAGTTTGAAGTTTCATAGCATTCATTCATCTTTATTAGTTCGGTTGTTGGGAGTTAAAAACAGGGATGCAAAACGAGAGGGAAAACTATTTAAAATGACTGAATTAACATGACACAATCAATAGTTGTTACATACATCAGATTCACTTAGGTAGTTAGCCAGATCCCTTGTGTTTAAAAGACATGTTTCCCTTGTGTGGAGACAGAAGAATAACGGATCATTCTTCTTATGATAGTTTGAAATTTTCAAGACTTGAAAATTTTAAAAAAGAGATTAATTTTCAAGATTATGGAGATTAGACGTTTCTCCTAAACTGAGAGGTTTATTTCCCAGGTTATTCGGGTACTTTGAATCTGAAGTGGATAAAGTCTGGAAGGATTTTCGGTCTAGTAGCCGGTTATTATTTTTCTTTGGCGTAGCTAGCTATTGAATTCAGAGCGCACGTTTTGCTACTGCTCAATAGACAAATGGTAAAACTCTCAAGATAATAAATAAGAAACTAATTGCTTCTTAGAGAAATTCTAATTAATAAATAATTTTATACTTTTCTTTATTAATTATAATTAATAAATAATTTTAACTTTCAAGAAATACTTTACCCCAACCACTGGCAGTGCAAGGTACATCAGTATTTATAGAAAATGGTTTGCTAGAAATTTGAATAGGAAATACAGTTGATGTTATTTCAAAATCATCCACTTTCACTAAAGAAATATCTGCTTCAGATATTTTTATTTCCTAGAAAATATAAATAAATATGAAACTTCAAACAAATTCTCGTTTGTTTATTTCTATTTGTTGTTACTAAATGCTTGTCTTGTTATTATATTATTCTAAACTAGTTTTGAATTGTTGTCTTGCTATTATGTTATTCTAAACTAGCTTTGAATTCTTGATATATTCATGTTTATATTCATTCTTACACCTGTTTAAACTAATTTGAGGCTAATTTGTAAGGGGATTTATCAAAACCATGTGTAAGTTTGTTTTTTCTCTCAACATCTATGGTCAGCTTTCTAGTGAGGCAGTGGCCTCCGGACAGTATTTTCTCATAACAGACTACACTGTCCTCACCGGACAGTGAGCGGTATACGTTTTAGAAAGAAAAAACTAAGGGCAGAATGGACTCGAACCCGGGACTTCCTCGTGGGAATCCAACGCGCTATCACTGAGCTAATCCCTTCCCTTCTAAGCTCTTTGCAACCATATATAAGAATAGTTAATGATGAAGTTTAACTTTTTTCTCTAAATTTTAGTTAAAAAAAAAAATCAATATTAAAATACTCATTGTTTTTAAGTTAATGCACCAAAAATTATTATTATTTACCTCAAAATTGGGATGTACATGAATTTCTCTTGCTACTCGACTTTGCCGGGTTTTTGCTTCTAGATCAAAAAAGTCCACCACGCCAGCTATAAGTAAAACATCTTGTGGATAAACTTTAATCCCATCAAGAACATAGCAATGGGCTGCTCCTAATACCCATGATTTGCTTATCATTGACGCCGTACACCTGATCTAACAAAAATAAGATTATTTATCTTTCGTATGTAATATATTTGCTAATAATTAACCTTAATTAAAGAGTTCCTCCTTTATACAGAAGAACTCCTTTATTTTTTAAACTCATTTATTTGTAATTGTTTATGCCATAAATGAGGCGATCCAAACTTTATTTTCTCCAAAACTTTATTTCCAAAAAAATCCCTTTTGGTGGGGAATTATTTTTTTTTTTTTTGTATTTACCTCAGGATGCATTGAAGCTACTAAGTAAGGGAATTCTCCTATTCCAGCTGGATAACCTCCTGCTAATCTAGCCTTTCTTGATTTGCAATGAATTACCCAAAATAATATTAAAATAAAATGGAATTTATAATTAAAATATCTCATGTGACGAGTTGATCTAATGATTAATATAAATCATTCACATAGAAATTAAATGTAATGAAATAATAACATATGATTTATATAAAAATTTCTCACATTATCTGTTGATTTCATTTTTGGATTTAATTTGTTCTAAATTCTTGAAATGAACGCATATTATGCATAGGTGAAAAAAATAGGTCTGAAACATTTTCAATATTTCTCTTACTGTAATTCACATGGTTAATATTGACACATTTTTGGAATGTTTTACTAAATCTTTCGTTCTCTGGAATATCATACAGATATCGGAAACTCCACAAAAACAAAATGAAATGACACTTCTGAGGGAATAATGATGTCCCACCTACCCAAAACATTACCAATCAGTTTCTTCAACAAAAGTGATAAGATTTATAAAACTGCAGCAAATATTTCAGGTTTAAAGCCATTGGTATCTTTATCGAGAAAATAGTGGAAAGTGAATAACGTTGTGCTTCCAGTTAATGTTCTCATCAAACCGGAATTTTAGCAACACATTCAGTTCACATCAATAAACTGGTTCACTTTAAACTTAAAATCTGCAGTTACATAAATCTTATCATTTTTGTTAAGAAAATTGATGGGTAGTTGGGGACTTCATTATTCCCTCAGAAGTGTCATTTTGTTAAGTGCACTTTCCATTACCTGAATAATATTGCAGGGAACTAAAGAGTTAGTAAAACATTCCACGTATGAAGATATCAATTTAGATAATAGAATCGTAAATTTTAATGAAATGATGGCATTTTAGAGATAAGACCGAAGTTTAAAAACCCTCGCAGAACCATCCTAATTTCAATTGTCTTAGAAAAAATAATTCAAATAAAAAAGATTTACTTGTAAACACAAAGTTGGAGTATTTACGAGGAAATCAAAAAATTGGGTAATCTAATCAATAATAATATTTCCTGTTATAAGGGCCGTATGGTATCCACTGGTACTACCTATCCAAAATTATAAAATTTGGACGTATTGTGAACTGTTTGGGTTATACTGCTCTCATGTATACCTAACCAACCCATAAAACTGAAACCCAACATACCCGCAAGCCTGGATGTATTAATGTGAGTATATCAAATTGTAGCAATTGTTGGCCATTAGAAATGATCAGATGTATCTCTTAGTTGGCTGATCGGCCAGGGGGTATCATAAGAAAAACACTACAAAATTTTTTAAGTGTTTTTATTAATACCCCGACGTTTCGACAAACATTGTTTGTCTTCTTCAGGGGCTATCTATAAAGAAAAAATATACATAAAAATCTAGCTTGCATTAACAGAACAAAAACAAAAACAGAAAATATGGCAATAGAACAATAATAAAAAAAAAAAAAAAAAAAAAAAAATTGGTACAACCATTTTGCAATGCCACGTATGTAGGAGAGAGCTCACAATACATACACAAAAGACTAAAACAACACAAATATGACATCACTTCCAAAAAAATAGACAGCCCAGCACTTTCCAAACATGCATTATCCCTAAATCATTCCTTTGACCTGCAAAACCCATCCATTTTAACAACACAACCTAATCACACGAAACGCCTCCTTGCCGAATCAATACATATCCACCTACAACCCAATCCCATAAACCACAAAAAAGACAAAGAAGTCATCTCATCACTCTACAACAACATCCTCCACTCCATTAAGTAGACATATTTCCATCCACCCAGCACTTAGCGCCTTCACCCTACATATTTTCCCCTGCTAATTGCCCTTTTCCTCCTATCTATCAAACTATTCCCATTAATCCGATCCATATTCCAATTAGCTTAAAATCCTTATTTATTAAAAAATTTAATTAAAAATTACATATATATATATATAATAAAAATATACTTGTTTATTATATTTGTCCTGCTTCTTAGTCCCTTCACTCCAACAATTCCTAACGGTACCTCACCCACCCACATCTACTTTCACCGGTTTTCCTTCTCAACCTTTCACTGGTAGTACACTCATAGACCACAGTCATAATTGAACATATAGTAATTAACAGAGCATACAAAATTTCCCGATTCTAAGGTCTGTAATATTTCCATAATTTTTCTATACTAGTATCTGTATTTACCTTTGTAATTTGTTTTTTTAGTTTTCCATTACCATTTTTGTTTTTTCCTTATATTGTTCTATTGCCATATTTTCTGTTTTTGTTTTTGTTCTGTTAATGGAAGCTAGATTTTTATGTATATTTTTTCTTTATAGATAGCCCCTGAAGAAGACAAACAATGTTTGTCGAAACGTCGGGATATTAATAAAAACACTTAAAAAATTTTGTAGTGTTTTTCTTATGATACCCCCTGGCCGATCAGCCAACTAAGAGATAAATGTGAGTATAATGTACGAGAAAATATGTTTGCTAATCGCCTTCGACAACGAAGTCCGGGACCTGATCGGTGGGTGGAGGTAAAACACACCTGAAAAATAGGAATTACTTTACTTTTAAACACAAAGACAGGGAGGTTAGAGGATGAGATAGTTTTCTCATCAAGTTAAACCAGACCCAGTGGCATTAAACGTTTATTCACGGTGACAAATCATTTCGAAAATGTGAACCGAAAGCAATATTTCCTCTTACATCAGTAAAAGGAAGTGAAAGTTGATAATAGACGACCATTCTCTCCTAATGTTCGATAAGGAAACTTATTTTGAAAATACTGATTATAGAAAAAAAATTCTGATCTGAAACAAAAATGCGTTTTCTGACGGCAATTATTACAGCTATGACAAATTTCTTTAAACTTGAAATTTCAGAAAACGCCACCTTTGTGGCTTCAAGCGCACTACAACTACTTCAGGCGCGTCAGGTATCACTCTATCAATTCCAATGCCCTGTTGGTATAAGTTCTACCTGAATGTGAGTATAATGCCTTCTGCAAGTGCTAGCGAAACTTATAATGGTAGTTTAAATTAACTATTGACAGTGTCCTCAAAACGCTCCTAAAGTCAATTTTTCCAGAAAATATTTCAAATAAAAGTGATAGGTTAATTACATCGTATTTGTGCAGTTAGCATTCAAAGTTCAAAGAAAATCGATGGAGCAGTTTACTAACTAAACTATCCTGTAATTCCTCGCGTTTTATCTGAGATCCTCTTATTACTGGCGTTACCATATAAACGGACTATTAGTTCGAGCTTCTACGATTTTTTGTTCAAGCACAAATAGTAATATACACACATACACATAACTGAGATGAAAATTTGAGATGAGCAGCTAGGATATGAAAGCGATGATTAGATACCAATTATATTTACACTAACTATGCAATGTTTATAAATACAGACTACTGGAAAAGATGTCCAAATGTAGCTTAAATACAACACTTTTCCTTTGCAAGTAAAATATATTACATCATCTAATACTAGCCAATCAGTACATAAAATTAAATTATACTTTTTTAACAATAAGTAACGCCTAATAACAATAACAGATATAAGGTCCCCAAACAAGAAAAGTTTGGATAACCCATTTTTTTTGCTTCTCTAATTCAAATATCTGAGACACACAAGTTATTTATTATCAATCATCATATCAAATTGCAAATTCCATTTGGAATTCACCCTATTGGCTTCCTAATGTGCGGATGGTTGAATTAAACTGCACATTAAATTCATTTCCTAGAAAGCACAAAATTCAGTTTTTCCAGATCACAACTAAATCGTCCAATTGCAAAAAAGAAGTAGGCATGTCCGCTAAGTTTTGATATTGAAATTTTTATATTTTGGGTGCGAGATTTCAGGAAATTCAGCAGGAACTTTATCATATGCAAGGAAATTACAATTATAATTAAACAACTTTTTTCACAAAAAAAATTCTTCCCTGACCGATACTTACCAAATTTCTTCATAACATAATATATCAACAGTCAATAAATTACTCTTAACTATTGTTAATAAAATACAAATATCTTATCAGCTCACCCAGCCTAAACATAAATAAATTAAACAACAAAAGCTAAAACAAGAATAGTAATTAACCTTGTTTGAAGATGATAGATCGTTAGATCTAAAAAATTCCATACATTGAATGTCAATTACATATGTTTTTCACAGGACTTCAGTTAAGCAATCAATTATTTCAACAAAATAACCTACTTTCTTAAATATTATTTATATTAAAGTTTATTTATTTATATTAATTATATAAACAAATGTGTTAAATATAAATTAAATGTTAAGAGTGTAAGTAATCACATTTCAAGCTATAATTAACTAAAGTATATTATTATTGGAAATATATTCAGACACCTATATCTAATTAAAATCACAACCGTTAAGCCATTATTAATAGTGCAACCTTACATAAAAAATTTGTATCTAATTTGATTTTATCATTAAAATGTAAAAGTTAACTATTTATTGTGCTGAATTTAGATTCGTATCATAATGTTATTCATATGAACATTGTTTCGATTCATAAAAATATTGATATGAATAAGAAAATCCTACATTTTTATTTGAATGCTACCTTGAAAAAACTCTAACTGATTGAATGTCTTCATTTAGCTTATTTTATAATGAAAATTTTATTTTACAATTTAAATATACCTACTGCTGTTTATACAAAAGTTACTTCTTTTTCTAATGATTTAAACAATCCTAAAATAAACATCAAATCAAATGGTTTCCTTAAAAGTATAAGATGTTTATACGGCGAAGTATTTATGGCAAGATGGAGATGTGTTTTTTATATGGCAAAAACGGTTTTTGTGAGGAACTTTTCAAAGTTATTGTTTTTCTATTATTCCATTACAATAAAGCTGATGAACATATTCAATTTTATAATAATATATGGACGTATGTATGTATATATATAATATATAATATAAAGAAATGGTATTTATAGTAAAGCTTATCGTCACGGCGCCCTCAGATAGCCCATCAAACAATTTTAGTAGAAAAAATATGTATATAACTCTAGAAAATTAAAAAAAAAATCGTTGGAGCTGGAGAACATTGGGAAAATTAAAAAAATTATTCTGATTAAGTGATACTTCCTTCTAAAGAGCCATTTCATTGCTTTTCGACAGTTATTAACTCAATATGTGAATTA
>JAAEAF010008631.1:0-26810 GCA_011037195.1 Triatoma infestans
GCAAATTTGGCTGGACGGATTTTCATGCGGTTCGCATCATTTGACACAGAATTTCCTTGAGAATTTTAAATGGGCTAAGCCCCCACCCGCAAGGTTAGCCATAACTGGTATGCCATACACCGTGTTCATGCCAATCACCTAATTATTTAAAAACAAATAATCATTTATTAAATGTGCAACACATATAGGCAAGGTTGGTTAGTATAACCCTGATTGTTTCCTTCAAACAGCTTTCCCAATACCCCAGTTTTTATTCCATCTTACACATATAATCAACTGATTTTCTGTACTGGTCTGTGATTCAGGAGACTCTATGCGGGGTTGAAAGTACGATAAAAAAACTCACTATTAAACAGAGGTGAAAGTGAATCGGCGAAGATTGAAGAAAATGTACTGAGGTGAAAAGAAATTTCGGTATTGTAGAAAAAAGATTTGTTAAAACAGAAGTGATTGAAGAAAAAGAAGGATCCTTTATGATTCGAAAATTGGATCAGACATACAAAATCTTATGATTTGAAATAGATGCTGGAAAGCATTCCCAGGGCAGAAGGTCCTGTAACCACTACGGAGGAAATGCTGAAGAACAATTTTCGACAGATTTATCAATAAATTTCAGAGACAAGTTTGATCTTATTGGAATTCAAAATGAAAATTTAGTTACCTATTGTGAAGGTTTTATCACATGCTATCATTAGTTGCGTTCTAAACTAAATGATAACGCCACTGTCGCCACTTCTGGACTGTGTATGTGATGAACAAGCTTCCCACCAATCTAACAATTGACAACAACCAGTTCTATCATCTGTCTATACAATTTATATTTAATTATAGTGCGGTAGAAAAGTTTGTTTCTTACCCCATACATCACCTAGAAAAGAAATTCTAAAAGATGTTATTTATTCAATTTCAATTTTATTTTCAATACAATTTTATTTACAAATTTTTACATACATATTTACAAATGACATTGAAGTTCCAATGTGATAAACATTACACCCTTCAATACAAAATAAAACTGACATATTGTTCTTGGGAATTTATATTGCAGGGAAAAGGAAGGAAAACCTGCAGCTCAGGGAGAAGGGTTAATTAAGGATACTTCTAATTCTTTTGTATCTGTAGGTAATTGTTCTTGTCATAGTTTCCAATTTCGCGGCAAAGAGGGTTTGTGTGGCAGTCTAAGGATGTCAGAAGTTTTAGTAGTCTATTTTTGATGTAGTTGTGTACAGTTTCTGTTGAAGTTGGTGTAGCGTGGTGAGTCAGTCGCAAGTCTAAGAAATTTGTTCTGTATAGTCTGTAATTTTTTGATATTGGTGGCACAGGTTAGGCTCCAGGCAGATGAAGCGTATAGCAACATCGGCCTGATTACAGTTTTGTAGAGTAGAAGTTTGTTACGTGCAGTCATTTTGGAGTCACGGGAGAATAGGGGAAAGAGTAGTCTGATGGCCATCTTACCTGAGTTGACTTTGTCCTGTATGTGAGTGGTAAAGTTTAGTCTGCTGTCTAGAGTTATTCCAAGATATTTAACTCTGTTTGTCCATGGTATAATGGTGTTGTTATATTTGGTGAGTTTGTTGATTATGGGTCTGCGTTTTGTAAACAGGATGGCGTTGGTTTTGTTGTGGTTAATTTTGATTTTCCATTTTGTACAGTACTTTGTTATTTTGTCTATTGAAGTTGTAAGTCTGTTGGTGATCGTGTCAATTCTCCAGGAGTGTGTGTAAATAGCGACATCGTCAGCATAGAGGGCTAAGTTGACGTGGGCAAGTTTGGGAAAAGGATTTATGTAGGTGATGAATAGGATAGGACCTAGGATAGAGCCTTGGGGAACGCCGGCTTTAACTGAATAGAGATCAGAGAAGGCAGTATTAAAATGCACGTATGATTGTCTATTAGTAAGGTAAGAATGTATAAGTTTGATTAAGTATAGAGGAAAGTTGTATTCTGTTAGTCGAAAGATGAGACCAGTGTGCCAAACGGTGTCGAAAGGTTTTTCAATGTCGAGAAGTACCATGCCCGTGTGTTTTTTAAGGTGAAAGTTGCGTGTAATGTCGTCAATAATTCTAGTTAGTTGCAGTTCTGTAGAAAGTCGGGTCTGAAGCCAAATTGTTCGTCATAGTATATTGTTAGAGTATAGGTGTTCAGTAAATCTACAAAGGATTATTTTCTCAAAGATTTTGCTGATGGAACTGAGTAAAGAAATCGGTCGATAGCTAGATGGGGAAGTGGGAGGTTTGCCGGGTTTTCGGATGAGGATGACTTTAGAGGTTTTCCAAGCCGGCGGGAAATAACTTAAGGATAACATCTTATTGAAAAGGTTGTTAGGTATACGATACTTTTACGTGGAATATTTTTGAGAAGAACATTAGGGATGCCGTCAGAACCGGGTGAAGTTTTATTTCTTCTAGAGCGTATGATTGATATAACTTCTTTGGGTGTTGTAAGTCTGCAGTCTCGAGGGTTAAGTGAATCAGTTAGTAGTTTCGTAACAGTAAGGGCTATTTTTTGCGAGTGAGTTGCAGTGCCGACGTGGTCATTTTGTTTGTGTATCTGTTCAAAGTAGTTGGCCATAATCTGGGCTTTGTCTGAGTCAGAAGAGTAAGTCCTATTGTTGTAGATGAGAGGAGAGTTGATGGGGTCAGTTGGAGTTTTGAAGTATTTTACTGCCCTCCAGAAGGAGTTATTATTATAGTCGAGATTTGAAATAAATTTGGTCCATTTGCTATTTCGCCATTTAAGTATTAATTTATGAATTAAAGCTTGGAATCTATTTAGTAATTTTTTATAAATTGGGAATCTGTGTTTTTGATAGAAGTGTCTGAAAGCATTTTTTATTTTGATCAGCAGTTGAATATGATTAGGTAACTCGTTGTGAAGTAGTTGGGAAGTTACTGGCGGGATGCTGCTCTCAGCAGCTCTATTGATTAGTTTAATAAATTGACTTATTGCTGTATCTATGGAAGAGAAGTCGTCTATTGTGTCGTGTAGCTTTATATTGATATTTGTTATTTATTCTTTAACATACTTACAGATGTAATTTAGTTATGACATCCTATCCTAAAGGAAGAGATAGGTTATTCCTTTGAGACTTGCAAAAAAGCAAGCGATATGTTTTGGCCTACCGCAACGGCAACGGGAAAGCTCTTCCATGAAAAATATATTAAAAACTTGAAATAATAAACAAAAATCTGGTTAACCACTAAAAAAAATCTACTCAAAAAATTTAAGATCTAAAAAAAAATATTGAAGAATGAAGATGAGTAACTATGGCAACTCTCATTACAAATTTCTTAGGAAGGAACCTGCCAGACTACCATTTTAGTACCTCATATTTCCTCTTTTCCCTCATTTTTAAAACAATGAACCGGAAGCCAGAGCTAACACTAGCAGGATAAAACAATAAAAAAAAAAAACCATCCACAAAACTCTTATATAAAACAAATAAATAAGTTTAGTGGGCAGAAATGATTTAAAGTCTTACTTTATGCGAACAGAAAGTTAAAAGTTATGATGGGTTAAGGCGGTAGAAACTTATATTGGTCCTAAACAATGTAATATAAGATTTTCTCGCCTAAAAATGATTTCAGTGTAAGTGTTATGGTAATTCTCTCATTTTGTTTTTTTTTTAAAAAGTAAAAAAATTAATGAGGGAAAAAAGGAAGTGAATATAAAATACGATTAATAATGACGTGTCTTGGTAATAGTATCGAAAATTTTATACCTTTCTTTTATTATGGGTTAGTATTTTTAGTTTGTTTTCTTTCATTAACATTTTTTGTAATTATCAGACTCCAGTACAGCTGGAATATTCAATTTTCTTATGCAAAAGACTCGCTCCAAATTAGAATTAGACTTACTTTGTAAACTTTAAACTTTGTTCTTCATATTATTGTTGACTTCTTTTATTTTACTAAAAAGAACTGCTGTTGCTTAAGTATAACCAGCACTAATATAAAAACTATAGGGTAAAGCTAGGAGGAGATGACACACATTTCAAAGTTATGCCCTGTATCAAAATATAGGAAATATATTAAAGAGGTAATTCTTATAAAACATATGACAACTACTATTATCTGCAAAAAAAAATGTTATTTTTCAAAATAAAGACATTCTCATTTATTCCAGAAACAAAATACAAATACACTAAATTTGGCCGTCTCTCCTACTATGATAGGATAGTTGACGCACCATAGGTAGGAGACTCTCCTCTGTGAAGGTAACATGGCTGATCGACATGAAACTTGGTAAACACTATGTCTACGAGTCCAACTTTAACGACAGCTGGAAATCTTTCATTTCATTGCAATTAATATAGTATATAAAAAAAAATAAAAACATTTACTAAAGCCGGCTACACACGTTACTGCATACTTGAACGGTATACATGCGCAGGTCTTTTGCGCAAGTATACATGTGATCCACACGGCTCATGTATACTTGAACAGATATCAGCTGGCGACTATGGCCGAAGACGACGATCTCGCTTTAGCTGCTCTTGTTTTAATTTACCAAAGAAAAAGCCAACGAAAAGATCGTTCTTTGTGGTTATAAAGAATGGCTGAAGAAACGAAAAAGCTATTCACACATTAATTTATTATCCCTTGGTCCTCCAAAAAATTGAACATATTATAGTACCACAGTGAGGGTACATAAACATGGTCGGTACCAACCCCAAAACGCTGCGATTCTTCCAGTTTCTTCCTCTCCTTCCTGATATTGGTACGCATACTGTTAATCTTTTTCACAACTTTATGTCGAGTAACATTTGGCTCTATTTCTGAAAGTTTTGTTATTAGTCTGGCATAAGCAACATCTTTTTTCCCCTTATCGTGGTAGCCTTTACATTTTACATTCCACAAACATGATTCGCTTTCATAGATATGAATAAATTCTTCTATAATTGATCTATGCCTCTTCCTAAAATTAACCGACATAATTATTTATAAATGATATATTTTAATAATATAACCTTTATACACTTTTACTCGCAAAGTAAAAGAAACGCATTGGCGAGCACATGACTGAGAGGTTGCACAACAACGTTTTAAACATAAACAAGATGGCGGCACAAGTATGCAGTATGAAAGTTTAAACATTTTCTGACTTGTGCAAGTTTTCCATACAAACGATCTAGTATGCATGTACAAGCGGACTGCGCATGTATACTGTTCAAGTATGCAGTTACGTGTGTAGCCGGCTTAAGAGTTATGAAAATTCACGTTATGAAAACACAGGCTAATGCGTATAAATGTTCCTAGAACACAAAAGAACACACAAAATAACTGAAGAATTTTGCAATGGTGTTCGCTTCTGATCTCTCTATTCCTCGACTAAGTTCTATGACGCCATGTGATGGCAAATAAGAGAAGTAAAGCCTGCGTCTTCTCTCCTACCGCGCCATCGCTCCTAGCTTTACCCTATATAGAGAGAGATTGCTAAGCAACATGGTAATCAATTTCATTTGCAATAATAAAATAAACTACATTACTAGATTAGATTAGATTGACAAAACGGGAGACGAGCCGCCTCGTTCCACCGCGACCTACAATAAGAAGTCTATTGTGGATCCCCTGTGGTTATAGCACATTCCTCATGACTAGCAAAGCGGAATGCGGCTCCGTCTGGTGAAGCTCCTGACTTAGGCACTACTTATTCCCAGTTGAAGAAACTTTGTCCTCATCAGGCCGGCCCATTCACAAAAGATGTAAACCGGGGTTTCTTCCTCAACTTTATAGATTCTGCATAGCGCGTTTCTCTACAATTATTAATTGGTGCATATGTCTATTCAGCCTACAATGCCCCGTTAATCGTCCCACTAATAACCTTATAGAGATTAGAATGTGGTAACAAAACAGAACAATAAATTAAAAACCCATCATTAGAATGTCAGTTGTCAGCATACGACCGCCAAGTCAGTTGTACAGCTAATAAATACATTTAGTTACAGAAGCATATCAAATTTATATTCATTGGTAACACAATTAAACCTGGTTCCTCCGTAAAAAAAAACACAGCACATTAACACACAAAATTATCCAACACTTATATATTGATATTGCGTATAACCACATAATTAGTCAGGCGAGACCGACATAATCAATATTTTTTTTGGGAAGACCTGTAAAAACTCCATAGTAGATCCAATCATTTATTGTTTAATTATACATATAAAAAATAATTAAAAAGATTTAATAGGAAAGTTATGGAATAAATTAATGAATGGAAAATATAACGTTAAGTACGCTGATGATATTGTCCTATCCTAAGAATTACAATCCATGATTAATCACCTGGCTAGTAAGGGCTTAAACAAGCCTAAACATCAATCCATCAAAAACTTTCGAAAGCATCTTGTTGAGCAATATTGTAAAAGAAATAATTAGAAGAATATTATTTGGTGTCAATGAAAAGAACTTCTGGTCGTTTAAATTGATTTTATAAAACAATGTATATCATTACTAAACAAAATTAAAAGTTCCAAAAACGTGCGATTGATTATGGAGTACAAAATTGATGTTTTAACAAAGAAATTTTGTGACAAACTCCAAGTAATGCAAAGATTAGTAAAGGAGCAAAAAAAAATAATAGAAAAGTCAATAGTAGATAGTAAAGGTGTGTCCTAAATAATAGGCGAAAAGATAGCATGCGTATCAGAGAGTTCAATAAAGATACTGATTTGATGGATATTTTAGTTACTCCACCAAAATGGATGTAGGCAAGTTATTTTGTCAGAATAGACTATAGATGAGAAAAAATCTTGAATGAAACATTCCTATGACTTTCTTAATGATATAAATAGAATTACTCGTATATATAAAATAACAAATTATATATATATATGTAGAGATTATTGAGGGACAAATACCTACCCAGGTAGGTGTAGAAGTGATTATATCGTTATCCACAAGAGAGCACCAATAACACTAAACCAAACTCATATTATTTGAAATTAATGCCACAAATTCTTCAGAACTATCTAAAATCATTCTTGTTTGTTTTTATGTTTCAAAAATATTACAGATAATATAAGTGATAGGTTTACGTCTATGCAGTTAGGATTCTATGCTTAAATGAAATCGTTTTCAATTATTTTCGAGAAAATTCCCACAAAAAGAACTCAAAAACTTATTGTATAAAGTTGACGTCCATTTAATCGATATTCTTCAAATTTGGAAAAGTTTCTAATATATAATATATATATTAATGTTTTGGTGTTCGTTACGACCGCTTATTCAATGTTATAAATTGGATATTGAGGTTCGGTCATATAAAAGAACTCTTTTTAAATTTCTACCGACGTTTCGGCAAATTTATTGCCTTCTTCAGGGTCTGAACAAAGGTTTTAATACAAATCCAAAAAAAAATAGAAACAACATAAAATATGATCTTAAAATAAATATTTTCAAAATAAACTATATAAATAAACTAAATAAAAAGTGTGATATATATATATATCACATTTAAATTTATTTTAAACTAATGTTATAGAACAGATCAATATTAAACTGAATCACAACTATTGAAACTTTGACAATAGGTGGCATATATAAGAGTAAAGTATGGAAATAACTTAGAAATGTACTTACAAAAATTTTCAGTTAGAATTACTTAGAACCTCTAGTTCAACCTGTGACATACCATCACCAAGTGTTACGGACATTGGATGGGTCAAGGTTTATAAAAGGCTAGGAGAGCGGATGGGAAAACCGTGTCTTAGTCTGTATGTTGTTCTGGAAATTCCAGGAGATTGTTATAACTCAGGGATAAGGTTTTTGGTGCTTGTTCTAAAATTGATAATTTTTTTTTTTTTTTTTTAATATGAATTATTTCCAATATATTCCTTTTTTTATTATTATTGTTGATGGAGAGGATTTTAATGTTTTCCATGTCAAATTCCTGTTTGTATTGTATGCAATGTTTCGATAATGTTGCAGTCATGTCAGTCGGTTTTTTAGTTTTACAGTCGTATTTATGTTGGTATAGTCTATTTTTTTAAATACTGGGATGTTTGTCCTATGTACGTAGCTGGGCATTGTAAACACCATCCCTTAAACACCCACCAACTATATCCATCCTTATTTCATTAGATGTTGCTTCCCTGCTTACAAATGTTCCCATTGAAGAAACGATAGAAATTATAAAAAGGAATTTTCTTCATTTAGAGAATAATATCCCTCTTCAAAAGTCATATCTCTGTTATCCCATTGCTGTAAATCAGGATATTTTCCAATGAACACTTTTACCAACAAATCTTTGGTACAGCCATGGGAAGTAGCCTAGGACCTATTCTTGCGGACATCACCATGTCTGAATTAATTCAAAATTCTATTAAAAAACTACCCTTTGCAGTTCCTTTTTTCTTCAAATAATAACTGTTTAACCGCTGTCCCTAAAGAACATATCATACAATCCTGAATATCTTTAATAAATACCATCCCCATTTATAATTTATACACGAAGTAGAAATAGATAATAAAATTAATTTTTTAGACATCGATTACCGTGAAGAAAATGGTTCTCTTATTACCAATTGGTTAATGAAATCCATACGTTCTGACAGATTCCTCCATTTCCTTTCCAATCATCCATATAATCAGAAAATCAATTTTGTTAAATCCTTTACCAAACGTGTACTTCATCTTAGCCATCTCCATTTCCATGATGAGAACAACTTAAAATTATCTAAGATATTTAAAAATAATGGTTATCCTCTCCATATAGACAAAAAATATTAGATCAACGATCCACAGATAATATGATCAATCTGACTCCCTCTACAGCAACTCCAATATCCTATATCTCTATCCCATACATAGAAGGTCTATCAGAAAAAATAGCTAAAATCTTCAAGAAATATAACCTTTCCATTGCTCACAAAAACTTCAATCCTCTAAAAAAACTCTTTTCTAACCTAAAAAACACCACACCCACAATTTTATTATCAGATATAATTTATAAAATAAATTGTTTACAATGCCCAGGCTATATATATATCATACTTTTTATTTAGTTTATTTTAAAAAAATTTTATTATGAAAATATTTATATTAAGTTCATATTTTATGTTGTTTCTATTTTTTATTGATTGGTATTAAAACCTTTGTACAGACCCTGAAGAAGGCAATAAATCTGCTGAAACGTCGGTAGAAATTTAAAAAGAATTCTTTTGTATGACCGAACATCAACATCCAATTTATAACATATATATTAATATTATACAGGGTGAGTGAATCTTAAATTTTATTGAACTTGTATTTTAGAAGAATGTTTAAAGCTACTACACCTTAGAAAACCTCAAAAAAAAAAAAAAAATTATCGCAACAAAGTAGAAAAACAATCAGTAAAGTTGAACTTTTTTGGTTGATGGATATTGCCTGAAAAAATTTGTGTAGTACGTAGACGGATATAAAGTTTGACCTGTCTGTAAGTTTCCGTTTTTAAGATATTTTGTTCAAAGAGAGAAATATCACCCGCTATTTTTTAATCACATTCAGTGGTGGGTCATCATCAAAATGTGTATTTCGAAATCTCATTTCAAAAATTTGATCACAATATTTCTTCTTATCAGGAATAAGAGAGATAGAAAAAAAAAAATGGGATCCCGCTTAGAATGACCCAGATCAGAGTAGGCCGTTAGAAGAAGCGCTGGTATGATGAAATTAAACACCTAGCTGGGGTTGGCGTAAATTGGTTCCATGCAGCTCATGATGGACAGGAATGCTAGTAGGTTTGGGAGAGAGAGGCCTTTGCTCACAGTAAGGGGTCTACTTTCATCATAAAAACGAGATTTATATCTCTCCTTTAGGTATTAATTTATTGTTTCGATTTAGAAAGCTATTGTTATTATTTTTTTTCTATTAAACTATTATTTCATTTTATTTATAAAAAAAAAATGTGTAATTCGTTATAAAAATATGCTTTATTAATTTTATCGTATTTAGTTAACAAGTAAAACAGGGGGGGTTTATTTTATTTTCTTGGTACATATTTGGATAATTATTTTCCAAGAAAAGAGATATTTTACAAAGCCATTTGAAAATCAATGCTGCATGGATAAAATCAGATGCAGATTTTCAGGAAATGAAGAAGCTGAACGTCTTGCTAAAGAAGAAGCTAAGGATATACAATTAATACCTTACTACAATAAGTTTCCAAAGTCGTACATCAAAAGTGAATTAGAAAAAAAGAAGCTTTGAAGAGTGGGAAATGAAGTGGCAAAATTCACAAAATGGGAATTTTACAAAGAACTTCATCGCACACGTTCATACAAGACAGAAATTAAATCTAAAAATCAATTACCGATTAACTCAGGATATATGATATATCTTTCATATTATATATTCACCTTACTGGCCGTGTGATGATCCCACAGGTACTATGATTCAGGATCTTACCCATCTAATATATAAATGTCCACTCTTAGAAACCGCCAGAACTAGGCTTATAGTTATGTATTGAGAACTGGAAGACGTTGGCCATTGCCAGAAGAATACCAGTTGATCATGCAGCAATTCATCGAGGAATTCATCAAATTTTTGAATAAATGGGACTTTCAATTTCAATTTACTGTACTTTCTTGAATTATTATAGGCTGTTAATACTCATTAACAATTTATTTTTCACAGCAAATTTAAAAGATTTGAAATGTAAATTTTGTAATCTTATTAAATGTAATATCAATCGAGCATGTACACATAATGAAATAAAAAATAAAAAAAATTGAAAATCAAGCCGTAGAAAGTAAGATCTCAGCCGACGCCTAATCCTAAAGGGTATGATTATCTCAGCCATGTTATAGTTGATTTTTTAAATGTGTGATTTTTTGGCTGTTCTTGTTTTAATTCTATAATGGGATGATAAATTTGAACCTACAATGACACGTGTAGTGTCGAAACGTCGGGAAATATTATAAAATAATGAAAAAATGAATAAAATAAAATTATGGCTGTAAGAAGGTTCAAATTTATCATCCCATTATAGGATTATCTCAGCTTGCAAGTCCTACGTGAAATGTGTTACGAGAAAGTGTGTTGGGATTGTCAGAGTAAATGTTGACGTATTATAAATAGTTTGGAATAGCCGCAGGAATTCCAAGATGTTTGAGGAAGTGGTTAGGTAGCATACTTATACACATAAAGAGAATGGGTCCAAACAAACGTTACGTCAAATATTAAATTTCTTGGGGAAAAGTAACTTTAGTCTTTCCAACTGAATTTATCCCGCCGGGACAGTAAACATTAATTAAACTCTACTCAGTTAATAACTTAATATAGTAAACAATGATTACATTACTTTTTACTTTCGTCTCTTACGCTGGTAAGAGAAAGTATTGCAATCGTTCATATTTTCGAAATTGATTTTCACCGAATATGTGTTTTTAGGATTATTCAGTTCCGAAAAAGTGGTTTTTAAAAAATAAGTTTTGTATGTTTGTCTGTGGTAACTCAAAAATGGAAAATCACAGAAAATCACTTGACATTTCGTTTACGTTCCACCAAGGGGTTTTTGATAAAATTGGTCAACCGGAAATACTACTTTAATGATCAGATTTTTCAGCTTTTGCGATTTTTTCCGAAAACAACTTCAACGATTTTCCTTAAAACTTGGCATTCCAATCAAACATATAAGGATTATGGGAATACACGTATAAGGATTATAGGAATATACGTATAAGGATTATAGGAAAGTTAGACTGAGAGGGGAAAGATATTTACATAATTACATATTTACATTTGTTTTTCACTCTGTCAGAAGATCTCTCGGCTACTGACGTTTTAGTCTTCTGACAGGATTTCCAGGGATGGAATGGGAAGAAAGTTCTTGGATTACTGGGTGATGATGGTCTGGAAGGGATGCATGGAATTTTTTTGTATCGGGATAAAATGAAGTTACGGACAAAAAAAAATATTCAGGTCTTTGTGAATGATGGAGTTAGAAACATAGAAAGGAGCGTTAGTGACTTTACGAAAGATTTTGGATTGCAGCGTATGTAGTCCGGAGATGGTTGGAGCGCTTGGTTGAGCCCCACACTTCGATTTTTGGGTAAAGGGATGGGAAACATTTATCTCTAAAGTGCTATTATATTACTTTTTTTTTTTATATATAAATTTAAGGCGCGCCCAACATAAATGGTCAAAGGCGGCCGAAGCCTTCTCATTGCACTGCCCATCACCGCATAGTGTGAGCTGGACAGACTTCTAGGAAAAGAAAGTATTCTAGTTTTTTATACGATTATATTAGTTAGAAATATGTAATCCTTGTCTAGCCCTGTCTATAATCTATAATGCTGTATCTCGGGCAATTATTTGCTATGGCGCGCAAATTTGGGGTATATCTAGATTTGAGAGAGTGGAGGCTTTATTCAAATATTTTATTAAAAAAGTTTTTAATTTGCCACGTAATACATCGGATTTCACAGTTTATTTAGAAAGAGACATGGCACCTTCATATTTATATAGTATCCTTCTTCACCTGAAATATATCCGCAGATGCATTAATTTACCGCCAGAAAGACATACTCACAAATTAATCAAAGAAATGATTAGGAAAAAATTGTGTATGTATGAAGAATGGGAATGTTTTTGTCAGAAGTATAATATCTCTATGGATGAAATGTTTAATGTGGATACTAAACCTAAGCAGATAGTTGAAAGAGTTAGGGAAGTACTGATGGCAGAATACCATTGTAAAGCACAAACCAGCCGCAATATAAAACTCTGAATACTAAGATCTGTGTTTTAAAGTGCAATCTTGATGCTGTAGCCACTAGCTGGATTATTAAATGCAGGGGTGAACTCTTGTACCTAAATAATTACAGATATGGTAATGACATAAAGTTGTGTTCTCTTTGTAATTTGGGTTGTAATGAGGATATCTTTCATTTTGTAGGCGTGTGCCCTATTTTGAAACCTTTTAGGCTTGCACATTTTAACATAGACCAGTTGGATGTAGATGGATTTATAGATATATTATCTAATTAAAGGAAATGGTTGAGCCTGGTATCTTATTGTAAACAGGCCTGGTCTTACAAGATACAGCCTGGTGATTGAATTTAATTACTAATGTGCAATTCAAATCCTACTCTATTCTTGACACGTATATCTGTATTTTTATTTAATTATATTTTTATTTATTTAATTTAATATTGTTTAATTGTATGGTCTATAGTCACCAGATGTATGTTCATACTGTATCCTGAATTTTGCTTGTTACTGTATTTTTTACGATTTTGGATCTATGCATTGATACTTTTTATATTGTAATCTAATTTATTTACAACAACTTCCTCAGACGGTCATACGACCATGAGTATGTCTAATCATGATTTATTATATGCCGATGTATTGTTGAAATATTTTAATAAAGACTGTTATTATTAGTTAGAAATAAGTATGTTGATAAAATCCGAGACTGTTAATCGAAAATTTCTCGCCTGCAATTTCTTAAAAATTAATCGTCATCTTTGAAGACAGTGTAGCCATATCGTCAGATTAATAGTTTTAGAATATAAGAAATCGTTAAATCGTTAAAGAAGTAAGAAAGAATGGTGGAATCAAACAAAAATAGCAGTTTGCAATTAGCGTAATTTCGATTTTTCGAATTTGGCTATTCAAATTTACAAAGTAGGTGAAACTATGTCATCAAAGTGCGGTATTAAAAGCCTGGATTAGTGCAATATCTTATAAACTGAAAGCTTCTCTTTCAGAGAAGATATTGCAAAATTCCAACCATCTTCAAATCTAATCATATATATATAATATTATATATAGAGTATTGTAAGATTACAAAACTCTACACTATCTAAGCAAAGTGAATGGAGTTTATGGACACAGTTTAGGAGGAATCCTATGAAGTTAAATCCTTTTAAAAGTAAATTTTTTATACCATCCTTTCCTAACTGGGTTGTAGAAGAAAACAGTGTTTGGACCGAGTACAGTGGTGGGGCGGTAAGTAAAGATCTAGAGAGAAAGAGACAAAAAAAAAAGAGAGAAGCCATTAAAGGTCCGCTGTTACGATCGTTAGGGAAATCAGAATCATCCCCCCAACTTCATTTTGCCATTTTTTAATATGAAGCACTAATATTTTCTCTTTTATTTATCAATATCATTTTCTAATTTCATTCATAAACAAAACACTAAAAATATTAATTTGTATTACTCAATGAACGTTTCTTTCCGAGATCTATTTAAAAAAAATCTGATATTTTGCTATCTACATATAAATTCAGCATCTGTATGTTTGTGCCGGCAAAACTCGAAAAGTAGTCGCTGAATTGACTTGAAATTTTTACACAAAGTATATATGAGAGTGTTTATATATATACTTTTTATTCCGAAGTTCCCACGGAAACGGGAAATTCCGAGCGTTTCGTGAGTTTGGCAGAAATAGACAGACGCAGACGCGTTGCGATGGTGGCGCGGTCTCTTAACCTCTTTCTCAACTACTTATAAATACCTCTCACCGCCGCCAATCTCGAAGTACCTCACACCAGTCTCACGCAGTATTAGTAGACAAGGTGTTCCAAAGCATCGAAACAAACTATCAAAAATCACGCATGGTTAAACGGAAGAGCTATTCTATCGGCTAAAAATGTCGACGTACACGATATGAACAACATCATTCTAAACAGAATCGCAGGTGAAACAGTGACATACAAATCCATGACTCCGTGATGGACCAAAGTGAAGTTGTGAATTTTCCAACGGAATTTTCTTAATTCACTCGATGTTCCCGGATTACCGCCACACATTCTGAATTTGAAAATTGGAGTGGCAATTATATTACTCCGAAACATCAATCAGCCAAAGTTATACAAACTTATATGAATAGTAGTTAAAAAATTGATGAATAATCAAATTAAACAATTGAAGCAACAATTCTCATTGGACATCATAAAAGTGAAGAGGTACTCCTTCCACGAATACCACTCATACCGACAGATATGGCGTGCGAGTTCAAACGACTTCAATTTCCAATACGCTTTGCGTTCGCTATGACTATCAATAAAGCACAAGAACAATCTCTGCAAGTGTGCAGTTTGAATTTAGAAAACGAATGCTTCTCTCATGGGCAATTATATGTCCCATGCTCCAGAGTTGGTAAACCATCTGATCTTTATGTTTATGCAGAAAACGGACAAAAAAAAAAGTTAGTCCATTCACTAGATTTACAATAAAGAAAACACTGGTTGTGAAAACACCACACACTTTCTCCATTATCCGTTCCAACAAATTATCAATGAAATCAAATGTTATAGTTTAATGTACCAAATTTAATGAAATTCGTCGAAAACTGAAAAAACTATTCATTAAATGCGCACTTCCGGTTTACTAATTTTGTCTTAAAACTTGGAATTTTGACCATCTATTTATTTCTAATTAATTTTGTTTGGATGATAGAATTGTATAATCAACTTAGGAATACCACTTTAGGGGAAGCTGCAACCCCACCCCTCCCCTAAAACTGCCCTACATGAATTTTTCCAGAGAAATGTCTTAAATAAAAGATGTAGATCGTTGCATTTTTATTTTGTATACGAAGTTTCAAGAAAATCGTCGGAGCCATTTTTGAGAAAATCGCGAAAAAATGAAAGAATCATTTAGTAAAGTGTCAAAACAAACACACTTCCGGATTTATCTGATTTTTTTCAAACTCGCAAGTTCAACAACATATTTAATTCTAATTAACATTATTTAGATGACAGAATTGCCTAATAAACTGAAATAGCACTTTAGATGGAAACCTAACCCCACCCCTCCTCCAAAAGTGGCCTTCAATGCATTTTTCCGGAGAAATGTTTCAAATCAAAGTTGTAGTTCTTTGTATGTGTGGTTTATGTGTGAAGTTTAATGAAAATCGTCGGAGCCATTTTTGAGAAAATCGCAAAAATGTAAAAAAACTAACTAGTAAAGTGGTACTTCCGGTTGAGGAATATTGACACATAACGCACCGTCAGATCCCATGGTGATACCTAAACGTAATATCAAGTTTGAACTTTCTACGATTTCTCGTTTGTGAGCTATGCTGTTCATATACATACACACACCACACACCATTTGCTAAAAACCACTTTTTTGGACTCAGGGGACCTCAAAACGGATATTTCCGGTGAAAACTCGACATGATTACAATACTTCCTCTTGCTAGGAGTAAGAGAAAGTACGAGTAAAAAGACTTCTAGTTAAAAACATTTTTTCTTTCTTTCCTTTCAGTTCACAGCAACGCAAAGTAGTAATTAAATTGAATGATGTGTTTTGTTGCTAACTGTAATACTTCTACTTACTTCCCTAATAATTAAAATCAGACTGAACCACAGCGAAGCGTGGCCGGGTTTAGCTAGTAAGTTAATAAAAATAATCTATTTGAATAACATTATTTCACTTTTTTAGTGTACATTTTTAATTTTATTATAATAATAATAATTTTTTTTCATGCTATTGATGCATTTTCTAAAAGTGAAAAAAAAAAAAATCTGGTGTGAAACACTCACACAGCTTTCTCTTACTCCTGTTAGTACAATTATAATATAATGAGAAATTTTTTTTAAACTCAAATTTTACAAATTTGTCTTGATATAAATATAGAGATGATAGGGGGATAAGTCCCTACCAACTAATCTTGGCAGTTAGAGAAGTGATGGTTATATTATGGTCCAATAGAGCGCACTAAAAGCATTGAACCAACTTCATATAACATTTGAAATGTATATATGTGAGTGTATCAACTAAATTTGCTCTGAGCGAGTCTATGTAATCACACTGTTTGACAAAAAGCATTCTGATGACGGGCGTACGCCCGAAATCGGTCGACGACTACAAGAAGAAAAGCAGGCTATTACGGAAAATATCACTGATGATTTGAAATATAAAGATACAAAGTCCGCACAAGTATTCAATATATATATATATATATTTTTTTTTTTTTAAAGTTTTAAATAAAAGAGATACGATCTGTGCAGTTAGCATACTAAATTTAAAGGAAATCGTTAAAAAAGTTTTCAACATGTGGATTTGTTCAGATTGGGTGAATCATAGATGGGTTAGATTTTGTTCTAGACCGGTCTGTTGTTGTTTTTCGGATAAAAAGCGATGCCCGAGATGCGCATACGAAAAGCATACTCGTAGAGCGTAGAGTATGATTAGACCATTTGGGAGTTAGTCAGTGTAGTAGAAAGACAAACGAATAGTAAGTGAAATATTCTGATACAGGAGGCCAAGGTCCTGCATGGACCTTCCACATATCACATATTTATCTCGGGAACAAATCCTATTTTGTAATACTTGTAAAGCCTTAATATCCATGCAACATATATTAATTGAACAAAGCCCTTTATTTCAACAAAAAAAAAGAAGATTGAACAAGATTCCCAATACTTTATCAGAAGCCCTGAAGAAAGATGATCCAGCCATCATCGACCGAGTAACAAAATGTTTAAAAGATATTAATGTTAATGAGAAAATTGTTTAGAGTTTATAGATGTACATAACATAATTTTAGACTTCAGGCATAAAATTTAAGGATAGAGGATATATTGAGTACTCTATCTCGACCAAATAGTTCTATATGTTTGTTTAGTGGCGTGAATATATTTATTAGAATGAAAGTATTTATTGGAGAACTTGTAATTATTATGAATGAAAAGGAATGTGTGAGTGAGTAATTATTATTATCAATTTAGAAATCATTGTTCAAGATAAAGTGAATAATGTGTGAAAAATTATGCAGCTCCATAGCATAACAACCGCAAGTTTCATTGATTAAAAAAAAAAAAAAATTCTCATAAAAGCTCCAGTTATAGTTGAGATTTTCCAAATTTTTATCAAATAAGACTATATGAAAACATAGTTTTAAAGAATGGAAAGTTTGGCATAAGGCAAAGTTGGCAGCAAAAGTTTATAAATTCTTTGTTATTTCTACAAAAATAAAAGCCTTTTCTTAAAGTTTGACATGGTTGTTTTATTTCCGACTAGGCATTAGTTTCTCCAGCAAACAGAATAAAGCTCATAATACAAGCTGAAAGAAAAGTATATAAAGTAAATATATTTAAATATAGAGTGTTTTCCACATAAATATACATTACATAATATATTTCATTTAGAAAGAAACATACTGCATACAATATACAAGGAAAATGTAAACAAATATAAATAAGACTGGGTAACGTAAATCATTCTTTAGACAAAGATAATATCTGAGAAAAGAACTATGCCCTGGGTACTATGTCTGGGAAATACTAAGCGGTACAATTCTGGGAATAAATTAAAAGTTTCTTTTTTTATTATTTTAAATGAACTTTCCTGTCATTAACATATTATATTATCGCTTTAAATAAACTAAATGCCAAATGTATTATCTACTTGTTTATAAAAACTGAGAAAGAGCGAATTTGGTTCAGTGTTTTTGGTGCGCTCTAGTGGACCACAATATAAACACTTCTCTACCTGCCAATATTAGTAGGTAGGTACTTATCCCGTACCACCTTTATATTTATGTGTTAATACAAACATGTAAAATTTGAATGTAAATAAAATTTGTGATTTTTATGTAATTGTACTAACACCAGTAAGGGAAGGTACTGTTTCAAACCAGTTTTTTTTTTTTTTTTTTTTTTTTTTTTTTTTTTTTTAAATAAACGGATGTAAACAAAATACTAGCTCAATGCAAAATACTAGCTCAATGCAAAGGAAGGCCATCGCGAACAAAATAAATGAATAGCACAATGTCAAATTTGATAGATCGTTTAGTTATTTATGCAAGAGCACTCTCCCTAATTTCATCCCCCCTAATTAATCTCCCCCGGTAATCTCCCGGTCAGTCTACAATATCCCAAGACATCCTTCAACTCTAACTCATCCAGGCAATCCCGCGAGAGTGATGCCATCCCAAATACACGAAACTTAGTACCAGCGAAACGGGGGACACTGACATAAGTAGTGATATATCGTTTCCCTAACTCCATCATCATAGTTATGACATATGAGACTGGACGTCCTCCCTATATTATGCAAATGACTAGCCAACCATATGTGTCCAATCACTAAACCCACCAAAGTCCCCAGTCCTATCCTACTAAGGGACAGGAGGTAATCTGAAACCTCCTGCTTGGATTCTTTGGTGAATCTTTTAGTCTGGACGCACCCCTACTAACTTCCCAGCATTACTCCAAAATCCTCGCCTCCCAAAGTCTGATCTGACTATCACGAAAACTCTTAGTGACGACAAGGGCTGGCTCGGGACCGCAAAAAGATAAAGAGGATCCCCTCTTCCCTAGCCAGCCGATTTGCATTCTCATTGCCCTCTATTCCCGCATATCCGAGTACCCCATAGAGCTGCACCTTACCCCAACCTAGCTAAGGCGTTAAGCTTTCTCCTACATTCTCCCACCAATTTCAAACTCCAACAAGGCTTGCCCAAAGCCCTCAGTGCGTCCTGATTGTCAGAGAATATCCACACCTAAGAGAATATTCACTTAAAACTTTCTTTACCGGAAACAACACATTATGATGAAAACATTTCCGGATTTTTTTATTTATTTCTTTTTCAAGTATGGCACCCAAAATTTGTATAGAATTGGAAAAAAAAATTTTACGAATATAAAAATCATCCTAGTTTCAAGTCTGATGTGAATGATTGTGCTCGATTTCCATGGTTACTCAATATATTGAGAAATATGTGAGTAAAGTTCAATTGGTCCATCAAAATTGAGTAAAACTGGGAGCTATGTAAGTAATAGGGGGATCCATTCTCCGAATCTAGAATTTTATCGGCGATCTGTCCGCAATCTCAAAAAAAAAAAAAAAATCATAGTTTGCAAGAAATTCTTTTAGAGAAAATTGCGAAAAACTGGAAAATATGTTCAAAGAAAAACTGCACACTTTATTGATGAAACATACCGTAAAGGGATATCAAGTTTAAGTGTCACTAAAAAAATTTTTCATTTTTTATTTATTTTGTTTACACACACACGTGTACACAAAACACGTAGATCATGTGCTGAAAACAAATTTGCCGTACTCAAGAGTCTCAAAATATAAAAGTTGCAGTAAAAAAAATTCCAATTGCGAAAATTTAAAATCAATCTTTACATCATTATTATTGCATGAAAGAAACTAGAAATGCATAATGCACTTAGAAATTTTTAAAAAACCGTGAAGAAGCCGACAGACAGACAAAACCCTTTTCTCCTGTTACCATTTGTTTAATAAATACAGGAAAAAAATATATATATTGAAATGCGATACCTCTGGTGGGCTCTCTTTAATAAAAAAATGAATTAATAAAAATGGGAAATTAAAATTTATAATTATATAGGGAAAAAATCTGGTGGTGTGAAACACTCACACAACTTTCTCTTACTCCAGTTATCAAAATTATAATTGACAAATTTTATAGTTTGAGTACCAAATTAATTCAAATACGACGAAAACTGAAAAACCGTTCAGTAAAAGCCCACTTCCGGTTAACTAATTTTCTTGAAACTCTGAATTTTGGCCATCCATTTATTTCTAATTAATTTTGTTTGGATGATAGAATTTTATAATCAACTATGATCGCACTTAAGAGAAAAACATAAACCACCCCTCCCCTAAAAGTGCCATTAAATGAATTTTCCTAGAGAAATGTTTTAAATAAAAGTTGTAGCTCTTTGTATGAGTATTAATATATCATGTTTAAAGAAAATCGTCGCAGCCATTTTTGAGAAAATCGCGAAAAAGTGAAAAAATCATTTACTAACAGTGGTAAAGTAAAAGCACTTCCGGTTATCCGATTTTTATTAAACTCGGAATTTCAACAAAATATTTAATTCTTATTAACATTATTCAGATGTTAGAATTGTTTAATTAACTGAAATAGCACTTTAGATGAAAACCCCATCTCTCCCCCCATAAGTGCCCTTAAATGAATTTTCCCAGAGAAATGTTTTCAAATAAAAGTGTAGCTCTTTGTATGTGTAGTTAATATACCAGTTTGAAGAAAACAATCGTTGGAGCCTTTTGGAGAAAATTTGCAACAAAGTAAAAAAAACCTACAAGTAAAGTGGTACTACTTCCCCGGTTTTGAGGAATTTTGACAGGTGACCCTCGTCAGATGCCATGATGATACCTAGACGTATATCAAGAGTTTTCAACTTCTAACTTTTTCGTTTTTTGAGCTATGCCTGTTCACATACATACCAGACACAACATACAGACCATTTGCTAAAAACCACTTTTTTGGACTCAGGGGACCTCAAAACGGATATTTCCGGTGAAAACTCGATATCGAAAATTTGACACGATTACAATACTTCCTCTTTTACTATAGAAGTAAGAGAAAGTAAAAAAATGAATATATAAATTAAATTTAAAAATGGGTACCAAATAATAGTTTGTCCCTTTCGTGGCCACTACACAATAAGCAACTGGACCAAGACAAAAAGGGAACAATTTAACAAATTTATTATCACTTTCAATAAAAGCCAAAGGAATGGCGCATACCTTGAAACGCAGAATCCCTGGTTGCCAGTGTTAGAAGATCTATGTGTCCTTAGCCCATATCTGGGAAAAGAGGAGAGGAAAAAATAGGAACAACTCTTGTGTCTTCACCAATACACTGCTACTTGGCTGATGATCGTAGATAATAATTAAAAGGGCTCTCAGAAGCTGCATGGCAGGAAACTCATAATGCAACCATACGATTTAACAACCATATGATTTCACAATAAGCAGGCCAGGGAAAACCGGAGCCACTTAGTAAACAAGACAATTAGCGTAGGGTCATTACCCAGCAAAATCAGAAGTGACAAACTTGGTTTTTTCACAACTAAGGGCAACCGAACTGGCATAAATTGTATAGAGAGAATTGCTACTACGAGTGCTGCATTAGAACTTGCTCGTTCAAATATTATATTGACTTACTTGGGAGGAAGAATGCATAGGTTACCCCCTCTCCACACTTAGGACACAGCCTAATAGATTAGTAAATTATTATCAAGCCAGACAATACCTCCTCCGAAATAAAATTATTGCACGCTGTTGGCGTACAAATTTAAATTTATATTAAATATCCAACACCAATTAAATTAGTCGAAACCTGACGGACCAAGGAAAATTATTTTACATTTTTAAACGTATTAATTTCTTGAATTAAAATTTAAAATTTTTTATGATTAAAAATATATACCTTTATCGCTTTCTACAAGAACATATCCTTCAGCTGAAATTTTGGCTCTCAAAATGGAAGATAAAAATTAATCCACAAAAAAATAAATACACATATTTATACTGGGTAGAAAAATCCACCCATCGATCCACATTAACCGTAATGATTGATGCTAATAATGATTCTCAACCGTTATATTAATAATTGCAGTAGATCACGAGGAGCAGTCAATAAAAATACACTTTTTTCAAATTATCCGACCTTTCGACAAATTTATTGTCTTCTTCATGGATAAAAATAAAAAATGGTTAAAAGGGATTACACATAATTTTCATGGTAAAAACCATGATGATTGTAGTTCCATTTTGTAGTTCCATTATCCCATTTTGGGATGACGTAGTTCAGTAACTCTTTCTTTCTTACAAGTTTTGTTTAGTTTCTTTTTTTTGTTGTTTAGTGTGTTTTTACCATGAAAATTATGTGTAATCCCTTTTAACCGTTTTTTATTTTTATCCCTGAAGAAAGCAATAAATTTGTCCAAAACTTCGGTTAATTTAAAAAAAGTGTATTTTTATTGAGCGTTCCTCGTAATCTCCAGCAATTGACAATACATACAGTTACCTCTCCCGTAGACAACGTACGTTACCTAGGTTTCCAGCTAAACAAAAGACCGATTTGGAATCTTCACACTAGACTCAAACGACTTGAACTAAATAGACGTTTCAGACAAATCTCAAGACTACTAGACAGACGATCCAAATTTACATTACAATATAGGCTTCTCTACCTAACTAACTACTACTGAGGCCTATATGATCTTATGGCTTAGAGTCATAGGAAACAACCAAGCGTTCCAATCCCCCCCTCCCCGTATCCAGTAATTTCAATCAAAAATCCTTCGAAAAATTGTCCAATGCACCCTACTATGTTGCTAATTTCACCATCCTACTGATCTAAACATTCCTTTTGTTACCCATCTAGGCAAAACTCGTTTCCTTAAAGTCCATTCATCCACAACTGCACATCCTAATCCTTTAATTCACCAGCTTTCTTCAAACACTATTCCCGGCAATCCATGCAGGCGGCTGATGAGAAAATGGCCCTGTGACCACCTAGTAGAATAACTCAAGATAGTGGAGTGCCATTGCATGATGTCTTCTCCAATCCACATTCCTGTTATCTAGGTTGTCATTTAACATATTGTAACGTAACGCAGCAAGTGGTGCCATCTAGGAGAGAAGACAGGTACCTAAGGTTCTCTTAGTGGCCGTAGGAAGCGCTGGCGGCGCTCTAGCTTTTTCTGGAATATTAGAGAACATTCTGGAAGGTTCGCTACCGGTATAAATAGAGGGACCACAGAGAGTTGAGAGAGTTCCCAGTTACAAACGAAGTTATTAGTTTGTGAAAAGTGTACAAAAGTGAACAAAGTGAACTTTTGTGGTTTAAACTGTGAAATAATTATTATTAAGCGTTGTATTTAATAATTTATTGTGTATAGCAATAAATTGGTGTTTTCTTTATTGAAGTTTAGAGTATTTTATCTATACGAACCCACTTAAAACTAGTTGCAGTAGCTAGTTTAGAAAGAAAAACGTTACAATATTTGTTTTGTTGCAGTGTATTTTTTGCAGTTGTATACATCAAATAAAAGAGAGATAGAAGGAAATTGTTTAAATTTTTATTTATACATTATAATGTATAAAAAAAAATTATTTATACCTTATTTATAAAATTTTATATTTCATACCTGTGTATAAAATATTTGCATGGACATTATTATTCCAAAGGTGTAAAATGTTCTTCTACTTCCACCAAACAGTCGTGGGTAAAAATTATTACGTTTACCATTGCTGCATTTATGAGTAGTAAGAATAATTGGTTTAAATATATAATATTCCATTTAAATTATATAAATTTTATTTATTTTATCAAGTATAAAAACTAAAACTAGTCAATAAAACTTTAGTAAAGTGAAATTTTAATATGGAATTTACTATCGTTACTAATAATTATTACTGGTGCGGGAGAGAATATCTTTTGAATTTCAAATAGAATTTTTATAAAAGACTAGAAGCTATTATGCTTTGGTCTTAAAATAATTTATTATATTCAGTTTTCTACTCTTTTTTTTGTTTTTGTTAATCTTCAAAGAAATTTAGAGAAGCAAATTAGTTGGCAACCTTCTGGAACTTAGAGAGGTCAAACAGCCTGTAAAATTATACTATTAATTTTTAGCAAGCATTTTACTTTAAAGTATTTGAACTGTGGGGATAACGTCCATGAGTGATAGTGTTACACGATACTCCGGCCATTACCTTCCACCATCATTATCACTGTTGTTGAATGTTAGAAATAAATCAAGTAAAGAAGGGAGAAGGGAGAAAATGCTGCCGCCTTGTGGGGGAGTGGCAGGGAGAGAGGATCAAAGAGGTGCGGACTTTCTCTGATAGTCAGGCCGCACTGAGGGCTTTGAGCAAGCCATGGTGGAGCTCGAAACTAGTGGGAAAGTGTGGCTTAATGCTTTGGCTCGGAGGGGTAAGATGCGTCTCTATTGGATACCCGCACATGCGGGAATAGAGGGCAATGAGAGGGCGAATCAGTTGGCTAGGGAGGGATCATCATTACCATTTTGTTGTACTGAACCAGCCCTTGCCATCACAAAGAAGTTTCGTGACAAACAGATTACACTTTGGGAGATGAGAGTCTTGGAGAAATGCTGGGGGGCGGACACGCAGGGGTGCCTCCAAGCTAAAAGATTTATAAAAGTAAATAAGCAGGGAATTTCGGAGTATCTCCTGTCCCTCAGTAGGACAGGTCTGAGGACCTTGGTGGGGGTAGTGACTGGACACACTTGGGTGTCTAGTCACTTGTTTAACATAGGGAGGACGTCTAGTCCCATTTGTTAGAACTGCGACGACGGAGTCAGGGAAACGGTGTACCACTATTTATGTCAGTGTCCCCGTTTCGCTGGTACTAGGTTTCGCGTATTTGGAAGGGCACCATTCTCGCAGGATTGCCTGGGCGGTTTGGAGTTTAAGGATATCTTGGGATATTGTAGACTGACCCGGTAAGCTACCGGGCGAGATTAACTAAGGGAATGATATGGGGGGCATCGGGGGGGATAAAAGTCACATAGGCTTAGGTCCCACGCCATCAGGCACCCGGCATAATAACAAAGAAGGAAGAATGAGTATGCCCCGCTAGTTGAAAACGAAAAGACGAACCAACCTCCTGACAACGAACACGTGAGTGTATAAACTGAATTTGCTTCGAGCAAGTCCACGTTAACACACTGTTTTTGACAAAACATCCGGTCGATGACCACTAAGATCAAAAAAAAAAGCTGGCTATCACGGAAAATATCTCTGATACCCTTGGTAAATATTAGATGTATTGTTCGAATAACAAGTTTGAAAAAAATTAGAATAAGCGTTTGATTTGGAATTTTCCAGAGGACTTAAAGCAATGATTTCCTTTAAACTTGGAATGCTAACCGCATAGATATAAACCTATTACTTTTATTTGTAACACATTTCCGGCAAAAAATAATCATTTTACAGTATTGTAAAATCTGTGTCATTACATTTTAAATGTTGAAAAACACTTCCGAGTTTCTGGGTTGAGACTGCGTTTGTGGGAATGGCTTTCAAGTTGTAACAACCCTGAAAAGGGACATTGCAACATGGGCGAAAGTCTAGCAAACCATTGACGCGATCTCTACCCGGAAACTCAAATGTTTTTCATGAAAATGGCCGCGGAAATGTTATTTAAGTTTGTGTAAAGTTTGGGCGCTCTCTTCTGGATAACAGTGAAATAATATATGGGTGAGTCATAAAAAAATGACCGTTTTTCTTGCAAATTTAAAAACAATTTTATTTTATTTAACAATTTTACTTTAATATTCCAAATATACTCCGTTGTGTTCTATGGTTTATTTCCATTCGAGGAGGCTAGCTGCCGAATTACTTCGCAATACAACTATTTAAGTTTTGAACGGAAGAATTCCCCAACTCCATTTTGAACCTCGTCCAGGGAATTAAAAGTTTTTCCTTGAAGATAATGCGCCAATGACCGGAACAGATGGTAATCGGAAGGTGCTAGGTCCGGACTATAAGCAGGCTCCCGGAAAAGCTCAATCCCTTGTAATTCTGAAATTTTTTGTTTGGTGTAACAAGAAGTGTATGGCCGAGCGTTATCTTGTTGAAACAAAACTTTATTTCTGTTAACTAACCGTGGGGAACGCTGGGCTAAAACAACGTACATTCTTTCAAACTGCTCGCTATAAAGTTCCGAATCAATAGACTGACCTTCGGGAATGCACTCATAATGAATTACGCCTTCATAATTCCAAAAAACAGAAAGCATTGTTTTTTTTTCTGAATTGACCCGGTTTAGCGACAGGTAGAGCAGGCTGGTTAGAGTGTAACCATTGTTTCTCGGTCTTAGGGTTTCTCCTATATACAGTCATTCATCGCAAGTGACAATCATTTTGATGAATCGGTGGTCATTTGGATTTTTCAGAAGATTTTGACAAATTTCTACTCGCTGCTGAGCTTGTTCAGCGGTCAACTCATGGGGAACCACTCTAGCTGAACGATACACTTTTCGCAGCTTATGCAGCCCACGATTTAGGGTGAATTGGGATACTTCAAGTCCTGCTACCAACTCCC
>JAAEAF010008632.1:0-31394 GCA_011037195.1 Triatoma infestans
AGACACAGACCATTTGCTAAAAACCACTTTTTTGGACTCAGGAGACCTCAAAACGGATATTTCCGGTGAAAACTCGATATCGAAAATTTGACACGATTACAATACTTCCTCTTACTAGGAGTAAGAGAAAGTAACAAGCAAAATGTTGGTTGGCCCAGGCAACTTTTTTAGTATGTTTTACTAAATGATTATTTACTTGATCTGCTTCCAGGGGATCATATATTGTACTGAAGTGCCATTACAGAAGGATGCTGCCCTACAATTCACAATAAATAATCTTTTTCGTAAAATGTTTCAAATAATAGTGAGATGTTTTATATGTCTAGAAATTAATTTCTAAACTGTTTTTCTAAGAAGTGAAAATCGCCATCTATAAGTCGCACATCCGTTTAAACCGATTTTTATCACTGATACACATAATATGAAAAATGTATAAATATATAGCCTGTGGATGAGTTTGGGCTGTTTCTCATTAACATTACTGTGTGATTCATAATTCTATGAGTCTCAATGTTATGGGATATACATAGAGACATGGCGCACAATATACTCATCATTAGACTACTCAACAAAACTTTTTTATGCATTTGTGGGACTTCAAAAAGTATATTTCTGGTAATATCTCAATTTCGTTAATTTCTCACAATCTCAATACTTGCACTGACAATAGTAACAGCAAGAAGTGAAGTGCATCCGAAACATGGTTTTTTCCCACCAGGTACCATCACCCTCATAACCTAGTTAGGCCCTAACAAAAACATTTAAAGACCAGTCAGTGTATCAACTAAATTTGCTCTGTGCAAATCTATATTATCACACTGTTTGACAAAAAGCATCCTAATGATGGGCGAACGCCCGAAATCGGTCATGACCACAAAAAGGAGCAGGCTATCACGGAAAATATCTCTGATAACGACATAATGTCTGGTGTCTGAGAATAATATTAATATGTCTCTCAAAACAAGTAATACTCTTCGTATGTCTTTTTATTAGCCAAATCTATCAGCAATAAAACTAAACAAGTAAAAAGTACGAGAAAAATGGCCTTTGTCGCTTTAAACAATTTGCACGAATAACTTTTGGCATAACGATTTCCTACTTAGTTACACTTGAAGCATGCGGAAAACAATGATGTAAGCAGAGAAACGCAACGCTACGTAAAATAACAGTAACATAAGCCCGAATGACGTCACAGAATTCACCAGCCGAGAAGAATTAACGGTTTGTCTTCGAATTAATGTAAGCGACTTATTCACTGCCGGCGTCCTTAATACTGAACAAGATTTCACCTTGATGATAGCTCTTAGTCGTTTAATATTTTAGTTGGTATTATTGTGATTACCGTCTTAATTGCTGGACAGCATTTTGTTTAGTCACTTTCCGCGCTTACTTTCACTGACCACCGTATATTATTCCGTTTAGATACTTGGCATCCGAAATCCTAAGGTTTAAATTCATTATGGGACTCTAATGAATAGCTTTTCCAGTTTTTTATGATTTTCTCGCTTCAACATCTTAAAACTTCACATACAAACACACACACACACACATACACACATATGTATAACCATGAATTTGAAACATTTTTCTGGAAAAACTAATTTTTGCCTTTGTAGTACAATTTGCCGTGCTTGTCCCCCCCTGGTCGCACTTAGGGGAACAAAATATTTAGACAAATTTGTCAGGCGAAATGTAGTAAGGGAAATTCATGTGAGTATTTCTCATGTTTCAAAGTTGGTACTCCTGAGGAATTAATGTTTTCCAGCTTAGTTACACTGCCAAATTGAACTTCACACATTACAACATTTCGGGTGGATGTTTTTTTTCAGTTTAAGTACAAACAATAGAGAAGTGCACACCGCTAGCTGCACACAGTATGTTTGCAAGGCCTACAAATGCAGTTAATACAGTTAATCATACAACACAGTATTATGATTAAGTACATTACTGTGTCATTTTCAGGAACAGACTTTCTCAAGGTGACACTAATTATTACCAATTAATTAATACTCTACTTTTTTCTTCTTTGACTTTCATGAGTAGATTTTTCTATATTCAGGTCGGGGTTAACAGGAATTGTAATACTGCATTCTCACCTTGAGTTAACCGATAGCTCTGTAGAGAACTAGCAAGCACCTCCTTATGTACAGTTTACCAGTTTGAATTTTAATTTATTATGAATAGTTCAAAAGAAATGTATTTATAGTCGGGTGCAAACTCTTGCCATTACATTTAACAGCATGTCGTTTCCTGGTACTCACAACGTAAACCAACTTTTTTAATTTTAATAATCTATTATGTAGCTAAACCAAATAACGGGAAGCAAGTGTTCACACGTGAAACGTGCATGCTTTACTACTTCAAGGAATTCTTTCATATTTCTTTTAGTTACATAAATGAATTGTTTTTGTTTTCAACAGTTTACCCCGATGTTCCTAAAAAATGTGTAAAATATAATTCCATCAATTAATTCCGAAACAGATTAATTGTGGACAATTTAATACTATGGCCAGTAGCTACTAAGTACTGAGATTATTTCCTAACTTAAATGTTCGTTGAGAGCAGACCAAATCACCATCGACGTAATTATGTAACATTTCCCATTACTTATGTGTATCAGCCAGCCTTTGTTTACATCATCTTTACCTCTATAATCTAGTTGTTTTCCAAACCTGTTCTCATTTTTATAATCATTATTATTTTTAGAAACAAAAATTTGTGTCATTTATTTATCATTACTAATATACTATTTATTCGAAAGTGAGGACTGAAACGACAGTAGTTTAAATTCTTTATGTGTTTATCTAGTTAGAGAAGCTGTTGTTATGGATGTTAGACTTTACTGCTTTTAGAAGAGTCTTGTGATCTGCCAGATTTTCGAAATTGAGCTTTCACATGTTTTACTTTTGAGGTACCCTGAATATAAAATATTTTTAGCGAATATTTATACGCGCGTGTATAAATAAAATATCTCAGAAAAGAAAAAACCCGCAATAAATTCAAATCTGTCTAGGTACCAGCGTTGCATCCGACATCCAAGTTTTTGGTGGAAATTTGTCAATCAGAAATATAACTTCTGAATTTTTTCACTTTCTCACGGTTTTCTTTAAACTTCACCATACTAAAACCCTAGCACATTTATTTAAAAACTTTCTCTAGGAAAACTGAAGATTCTGGAGCAAATGCAACTTTAAGCTTCCCTCTACCGCGCCACATAGTACAATGTATGGTTCTACCCCATATAATATTTAAAGTTCTTTAAATGCAATGTTAAACTTCTAGGCTTGAAGAAAATCGATTAATGGAAGGCCACTTTACATTTACATGGTAGGTTTCGCGTTATTCTGAATTTTGTCGACAGTAATTCGATTTATCTACCTGTATTTGAAACATTATCAGGATAACTGAATTTAGTTGGATTCTGGGGGACTGAGATGCTAGATTTGCCGGCAAATTGCGCACCCAGTGTTTCTGCGCTTGACGGTTACGGTAGCTCTGCCGTTCTAAAATCCAGTATGTATAATGTAAAGCTCAACACCATAATTTACATTCGTTAAGGGCAACTAAGCGCTTTGTACTAGCCTTGAGCTTGAAGATTTTGTGAATTGCAATTTTAATAATTGCAGAAGAGAAAGCGGTTGAGCGTTTTTCAAATGTTTTTTATTTTGTAATTTGTTTTGGAATGCGGCGCTATGACCTTGCTGCTCGAGAGGCATTCGGCGTGAATTAAAAGTTGTAATTTTAAAAAATGTTTCAAACAAATGGATATATCTCTATACGAGTAGTCAGTATAAGCAATTTAAAGATGTCTGCAGACATTCTAGAGAAAACCGGGAAAAACTTAATCACAGTTCCGGTCAAGCGATTTTCTTCTAACTTTAGCAATGTATTAAACAAGATAGTTTGTTCTTAGCAATTTATTTAATTATCATTAGCACACTGCCATCCAATATACTACAATGGCACTTTAGAGGGAAGCAGAAGGTCACCCTCTCTCCCAGAAACGCTCTGAAATCAATTTTCCTAGAAAAATGTTTCGACTAAAAGTGAAGATCTTCATTGCGCAAACTCTAACCTTCTAATTCTTTTTACACAAAAAATAAATATTTATATTGGTTTGAGACCAATCTGAAGGAGGACTTGATAACAGATACATTGTATGACTATTACAGTGTTGCGAGAAGTGTACACCGGTGACCGATGATAATTTTGTTCGCCACGATAAATATCAGCGAAATTAACATCCAATTATTATTATAATAAGTGTCCTCACGCGTTGTCTAGTGGCTAGCGCATTTGCTTTCAGTGCGAGAATCAAGAGTTGGATTCCCGCGAGGGCAAACTGTTCACTCAGCATCGTGTGACAAAGTGGAAAACTACAGTTAGAAGTTATAGAAAAACTTGGTAACGCAGCTAGATAGCGAAGGTTAGAACTAAACGGCGAGGGAAGCACGGCGTGTTTACCACACGTTCCCCAACACAAAAAGGAGCCTTTTTTCCCAGGAAAGCGGCCTTTGTACGATAGGTTCATTTTTAATTCAATAGAAAAATTTTCAAAAAAAATGATCTCATGAGCTAGTTTTTTCTCAAAAAGTTGGAACACTAGGCCCTAAAAGAGACTAAAACGGTACTGGCTTCTTGAAGATAAAATAACTGCTACGAAAAGGAAACGATGTCCAAGATACACAGAAAAGGAGACTAACCGAATTGGAAGAAATTAATATGGCTATATTTTGATGAATATTAAATCTTTAATGTGGCGAATTGTAAGAAAATAAGCAACAACAGTATCAGCCTAATATATAGCATTTATTTTTTTGTATTTATTTATGTAAATTAATAACTGAGATAACACAAGTTATAGACAAAGAAATATAACTCGTTTTGTGTAAATATAATTATTTTTATTTATTATTTATTGTCTGTGGGGAGGGACCAAGCCCCTATGCTATCCAAAGCCCTTCAGGGCCCGTATAGCTAGCCCAAAGTTCGGAGCCTTTTCAGTGCACTGCCGGCCTCCGGACAGTGTTCGCTCGTTACAGACAACACTGTCCATCACCGGACAGTGAGCTGTAAAGAGGCTCCTAGGAAGAAAAAAATCTAAGGGCAGCAGCTGGACTCGAACCCGGGACCGCCGCATTGCTAGTCCAGCGCGCTACCACTGAGCTAATCCCTTCCCTTGAAAATATAATTATTACGGTCCTTTATTTTACCAAACAAATTTGTTTAATATTTTGATATAATTGTAGTAAAGTGGCGATATAATTGTAGTACAGTGTGATATAATTGTAGTACAGTGGCGATATAATTGTAGCACAGTGGCGATATAATTGTAGTACAGTGGCGATATAATTGTAGTACAGTGGCGATATAATTGTAGCACAGTGGCGATATAATTGTAGTAAAGTGGCGATATAATTGTAGTACAGTGTGATATAATTGTCGTACAGTGGCGATATAATTGTAGCACAGTGGCGATATAATTGTAGTACAGTGGCGATATAATTGTAGTACAGTGGCGATATAATTGTAGTACAGTTGCGATATAATTGTAGTACAGTTGCGATATAATTGTAGTACAGTGGCGATATAATTGTAGTACAGTGGCGATATAATTGTAGTACAGTGGCGATATAATTGTAGTACAGTTGCGATATAATTGTAGTACAGTGGCGATATAATTGTAGTACAGTGGCGATATAATTGTAGTACAGTGGCGATATAATTGTAGTACAGTGGCGATATAATTGTAATACAGTTGCGATATAATTGTAGTACAGTGGCGATATAATTGTAGTACAGTTGCGATATAATTGTAGTACAGTGGCGATATAATTGTAGTACAGTGGCGATATAATTGTAGTACAGTGGCGATATAATTGTAGTACAGTGGCGATATAATTGTAGTACAGTTGCGATATAATTGTAGTACAGTTGCGATATAATTGTAGTACAGTGGCGATATAATTGTAGTACAGTGGCGATATAATTGTAGTACAGTGGCGATATAATTGTAGTACAGTGGCGATATAATTGTAGTACAGTGGCGATATAATTGTAGTACAGTGGCGATATAATTGTAGTACAGTTGCGATATAATTGTAGTACAGTGGCGATATAATTGTAGTACAGTTGCGATATAATTGTAGTACAGTGGCGATATAATTGTAGTACAGTTGCGATATAATTGTAGTACAGTGGCGATATAATTGTAGTACAGTGGCGATATAATTGTAGTACAGTTGCGATATAATTGTAGTACAGTGGCGATATAATTGTAGTACAGTGGCGATAAAATAGTTAATGTGGTCAATTTGATTCAGCGCGCCAACGCAAGGTTAAAGAAAATCCTGGGGCTATTTTTGAGATAATCGCAAAATAAAATGTGAATTTCATTGTAAATTGTGGTCCCTGCGGGTGAGTGTAAGCTCGTACAGGATCCCCTGGAGGTAACTGAACGAATTACCAACTTTGAGTTGCCTGCAATTTTTCGTTTTTTAGTTCTGTAAACATATATTCACACAAGAAAGAAGCTAAAAGAACTTTTGCGGACTCAGAGAACCTCAAAACATGTATTTCCGGTAAATATTCAGTTTTGAAAATCTGATATGATCGCAATGCTTACTCTTACGAGAAAGGGAACATCACAATCTTGCAGTTTAAATGTTTCAATATCTTTTAAAAGGAGAGAACTTTTAATTAGATTTCAACTGTAAATGAGGAGTGAAGCATTGCGTGGTGATGCTTGTGAATGATGCTGTCATACAGGCCAGTGTGCTGCAAGTGAACATGATGCACTGCTTTCACACTCCGAAAAGTCCATCTTCTTACATATCATCTTTGAACGCACATTAAAAAATAGAATGGTGAGGCACATTGCGTGTACATCTGTTCAGCTAACTCCCATAACCTTTCAAGCAACCACAACACTTTCTCTTACTGTAAATATCAGTGTTTGGAAAGATAACTTTCCTTCCCACTGGGATTGTCTACTAGATATTTAGTCCTCCCCCCTAGCGGGTGCACCTGTATGGTGTACAGGTGTGCTGTATGGTGCACAGGTGTGGTTTATGGTGTACAAGTGTGCTGTATGGTGTACAAGTGTGCTGTATGGTGTACAGGTGTGATATATGGTGTCAGGTGTGCTGTATGGTGTACAGGTGTGCTGTATGGTGTACAGGTGTGCTGTGTGGTGTACAGGTGTGCTGTGTGGTGTACAGGTGTGCTGTATGGTGTACAAGTGTGCTGTATGGTGTACAGGTGTGCTGTATGGTGAAAAGGTATGCTGTATGGTATACAGGTGCTGTAGCGTTGTGAAGACGAACTTCCCTCGAACTTCTAAAATCATTTCATTCCCCAAAATGTTGAATATGTGTTAGTTTTGATCAAGTACACCATGTTAAGCCTATTTTTAGAAAATCGCGATGAGCTGAAACTGCCACTCTGTGAAGTAATCCTGAAGATTTTCTTCAATCTTACTATTTCTTAAAACCGATTCAAATATATTACATTATGATGTAGAGGAACAATTCAGTATTTTGAAACAACACTTTAGAAGAAGCATTAAAGGCGTCCTTACTATCCTACCCAGAACACTTAAAAACTTTGCGTGGACAAAATATATTAACTAAAAGCGATAAAACTATATATGTTAGATAGTGTGTGGAAGTTGGAGCTGATTGCTTAGAAGAAAATCGTTGCAGGTGTTTTCGAGGAAATCACGAAAAACTAAAAATAAATCAGTGGGTCACACTTGAATTGACGGATGTTAACTAAAACTTTGGAGATTCCTAAACGGAATATTAGATTCAAGCTCCTTGGAATTTTATTTTGTTTTTGAGATACCTCATTCCACACATTCATACCGCTCACTCTACAAACATATATAATGTACATCCATACTATTCACTATACTTACGGTTTTTCTTACATCGCCGGGGAAAATAATTTCAAAATGTTGACTGATTGCAGTCTCTGCAGCAGCAACAGGGAATAGACATTTCGAGAAATCTTTGTTTCAAATCAGTTTAAAGGGGCTGCGACCACAATTCTGGATTGTATCCATTATATATTACTTCTCCGATAGATATTTTGGTATTGCCTTGACCATTATTGCACAGCCAAGCCGACGGTAAATCGCAATAACATCATGAAAATACTAACAATCAAATTAAGTTCTTTGCAAGAGCAGATCTTGAGCAACCATGTGTACAAGTTCATCATAGATATTTCAGTAGTTTAGTTATTATCCTCATATAACCTAAATTGGGATGGAATACTCGATAATCCTCTCATCCTGCTGAACCTAAACCTAATTTGAAATTTAGTATAAATAATAGGTAAAGTGTGGCAGTTGGTAACACAATTATAATAGCAGTACAGAGGGTACTGAAACAATGGTTAGCAGAGGCCAACTTACACTCCACTCCCGGACCGGACGTTTCCTTGACAATTCCTCAGGAAAGATACCAAAGGTGTTCGAAACGTCGAAAAATGTACTTTTCTAAAATTTAAGTTTTCTTCTTTGCCCCTTGCTACCATTATATATATTTAAAAAAATCTGGTGTGAAACACTCACACAACTTTCTCTTACTCCAGTTCTCAAAATGATGATTGACGAATTTTATAGTTTGTGTACCAAATTTAATGAAATTCGTCGAAATCTGAAAAAAACTGATCAGTAAAAGCGCACTTCCGGTTTACTAATTTTCTTGAAACTCGGAATTTCAACCATCTATTTATTTCTAACTAATTATGTTTGGATGATAGAATTGTATAATCAACTAGGATAGCACTTTGATGAAAATCTGACCCCACCCCTCCCCTAAAAGTGCCCTTAAAAGAACTTTCCCAGAGAAATGTTTTAGATAAAACTTGTAGATCTTTGCATGTTTAGTTTATATACGAAGTTTCAAAAAAATCGTCGGAGCCATTTTTGAGAAAATTGCAAAAAGTGAATAAATCATTCAGTAAAGTTGTAAAGTAAACGCACTTCCTGTTATCCGATTTTTTTCGAAACTCGAAATTTCAACAACATATTTAATTCTAATTAACATTATTTAGATGACAGAATTGTCTAATTAGCTGAAATAGCACTTTAGATGGAAACCTAACCCCACCCCTCCCCCAAAAGTGGCCTTCAATGCATTTTCCCGGAGAAATGTTACAAATAAAAGTTGTAGTTCTTTGTATGTGTGGTTGATGTTTGAAGTTTAATGAAAATCGTCGGAGCCATTTTTGAGAAAATTGCAAAAAATTAAAAAATGCAACTAGTAAAGTGGTACTTCCGGTTGAGGAATTTTGACAGATAATGTACTGTCAGATCACATCGTGATACCGAAACGGAATATCAAGTTTGAACTTTCTGCAATTTTTCGTTTATGAGCTATGCTGTTCACATACACACATACAAACACACGGACACACACACAGACCATTTGCTAAAAACCACTTTTTTGGACTCAGGGGACCTCAAAACGGATATTTCCGGTGAAAACTCGATATCGAAAATTTGACACGATTACAATACTTCCTCTTACTAGCAGTAAGAGAAAGCAATAATATAGAACTATTTATGTAGATAATTCATTCTCAGATATTGATATTATAACCTAGTAGTCCATTCGCGTTAAAATACAACTAAAACTAAGGCCCCCAACCAAATCACGGATATATTGGGTGGAATACTCGGTCCCCAAAATATATAAAAAAAAAAAAAAAAAAAAACCCAAAATATAACCGATACAGATTAGTCGATTAGTATGTGGCAGAAACTTTAGAAATGGAAGTCAAATTTCCACACAAGCTTAATGAACTGTGTGATGGAGGGGACAGAACTAAAGAAAAGAAGCATGTTGTGAGGTCTCAGTATTAGATTTAGAATATTGTGTTAATTATTAAATTAAAAAATGACTATTAAAATATATAATGAATAGAGTGGATGTTTAGCAAGCATACAGTACGATTATCTGGATATGAAGTAGAGTTCAAAATGAAGTGAAAGAAAGCAAAAGTAGGGCGTAGCCGGCACCCAGAAGAGGGGAGCTGACGTCATGCGGAGATCTGCAAAGGTAATCTTACCTCTCTTACTGATCTACATTCAGACCTCCATCTCCTCAAGGACGAGCCACATTCCTCAGCCTGCTCTGCTCATTCTGTTCAGGTTGTGTTTCTATCTCTGGCTATTAGATATTATATGATGGACATAAGGTGAGGGTTGCTGCGAGACCTTATACCTCCCACTTCCCACTCTAAATTTCCCATAAATAACTAACACTAAACAAAAAGGAACCTCCTTAATCTATTACACAAATTACCTGTCTTTCTCCACCTTTGTTAAGTTGTTCTGCAGAAGAAATTTTCTATCATTACAACTATTAAATACTCATTGACAGATTGTCTTCACCTGCAATTTTGTAGGCTTGATTGTGCCCTCAATATCAAGTAAAAGTATAGATGGTCAGGAGGTGGTCACAGGTAAACATGATGATCCTTAGGGCACCCTTGCTATCTGACTACTTTATAGATAGTTTTGCCTAACAACTTCAGAAACCCCAATCCGGAAAAACATCCTAAACAAAGTGATAGCAATACATGCAGTTAGCGTTTCAAGAAAATCACTCGACTCATTTCCTAGAAAATCTAGAAACTTGCAGCAAAGCATTCATTCACCAATTAATATTATAGGTAATAGAATTGTAATACATTACTGCAACCTCATAGAAGCGTATAATAAATTGAAATAGCATTGTACAGAAAACACATTTCCGCTGAAAATTTGCACAATTAAAGTAGTTGCTGTTAGCAGCAGTAAGTGAGGAATAAAGTGGCTGCGTGGCCATTTTCATCAAAAACACATTCATGTTTCAATTGCACATTTTCCTGTTTTCCAATTATAAATTGTCTTCAGATTTGGAGAATATGTGAGTCATGGTGAGAAGTAAACTGCCCTAACAATCCAATTCAAGTTGTAGGTGGTGGGTTGGAATCCAACAGTTTACATGTTGGTTCTTAAGAGATAGGAAGTATCTGAAAATAACTACATCGTACAGCACCAAAAACTCCCCTACCAATCTTCAATGTCACTTGAAACCTCATAGAATACCTAAAATCGTGAATCATTTTTCACAATACATATCCTTTTTTTGAAGATAGGTCATGGTAAATTGAGAAACTACATTCTTGCCAACCCTTCCAAGTATATTTCTCCTTCATCAGGGCTACATCCAAAAAAACAACAATCACTTTACAATGGAATAATTATATGAATAATAAATCTGCTAAAAGCTGTATGAATTGAAGAAATAGGTCACCTGAAATATATTTATCGGTGACTGCAATATTGTAATTACAGTTGTTACTATTGTTGTGTAGAACCATCATTGAAAAAAACTTTTTGATATAGATGTAGATGTTATAATCTATAAAATCATTACACTAAAGTCATTATTACAGATTATTAAAGTATTTTTAGTAAAAAACTGTTCAAATAAAAGTGCTAAGTGCGGTGTAGTTGGCATTTCAACTTTATTGACAATCTAGAAAGCCGTTTAGGAGAAAATTTGGAATTTTTGGAAGTGGAAAATTTGGCACTTCCGTTACACTTTTTCTTCAGACATGGAATTTTGATATTAACGAACACTGATGATACAAATCTCGTAGAAACCTTACATTTCACGGAAGTGGTACATTAGAAGAAAGGTTAACGTTCTCTCGGAACCCCAAAAATAATTTGTTTTGGATATGTGTTTTCGGCGGGAATAGAACGCAATGGGAGGGCGGACCGGCTGGCTAGGGTGGGACCCTCCTTACCTTTTTGTGGTCTCGAGCCAGCCCTTGCCGACACTAAGAAGTTCTGTGATACACAAGAAAGCTTTGGGAGACGAGAGTTTTGGAGAAATATTGGGAGGACACGCAGGGGTGCCTCCACGCTAAAAGATTCTTCAAAGAGACTAAGCAGGGTGTTTCAGATTACATCCTGTCACTTAGTAGGATATGACTGAGGACCTTAGTAGGTGTAGTGACTGAACCCACATGGGTGGATAATCATTTGCATAATATAGGGAGGACCTCTAGTCCCATATGTCAGAACTGTGATGATGGAGTTAGGGAAACGGTGTATCACTATCTATGTCAGTGCCCCCGTTTCACTGGTATTTGGTTTCATGTATTTGGGAGGGCATCACTCTCGCGGGATTGCCTGGAAGGGTTGGAGCTGAAAGATATTTTAGGATATTGTAGACAAACCGGCACACTACCGGGGGGGAGATAATCTGCGGAAATGATTGGGGGGAAAATCGGGTGGATAAAACCCACATAGGCTTAGGTCCCAGGCCGATAGGCAACGAGATTTAATAATAATAATAATAATAATAATAATATGTGTTTTAAACTAACGTAATAGGTATATAAAGTTTATATGTATATAAAGTTAATGTGCATATTTGAAGGAAACCATTTGAGTCTTTTTCGAGAAAATCGCGCCAAACATACAGGTGGCACTTGCAATCCACAAATTTCTATTTCGTGTCGCATTCAATACGGAAAATCGCCTTGAGCTTCCTACTATATTTCGTTTTTTAATATTTTGTTCCCAAACACTATATACACTATATACACATACACAACAGTTTTCCATCAGCTTTTAATTCGATTCAACAATGACCAAAAGTTGGTTACATTATTCCACAAACGTAATGAAAACGACCGCATCTCTTCAGACAACTTAGACTACAATTAATCTAGTTATAGTGATGACACACACACACACACACACACACACACACACACACACACAACACAACACACACATTTAACCAAATTAACTCTTGATAAAGATTTTGTTCATTTTATTTCTGTTATAATGTTATTCTGTTTCATTTATTTCCTTATTTTGTTTTGTTTTATTGCATTTTTACTTTCACTTACTCTTAGTAAGAGGAAGTATTGTAATCGTATCAAATTTTCACCGGAAATATCTGTTTTGAGGTTCCCTGAGTCCAAAAAAATTGGTTTTTAGCAAATGGTGTGTGTGTGTGTCTGTGAACAGCAGAGCTCAAAAACAAAAAAGCCATAGAAAGTTGATATTCCGTGTAGATATCACCATTGGATCTGACAGTAGGTTATCTGTCAAAATTCCGCAACCGGAAGTACCACTTTACTCAATGGTTTTTCACTTTTTTGAAATTTTCTCAAAAATACCTTCAACGATTTTCTTTAAACTTGGTATATCAACTAAAAATACAAAGATCTACAATTTTTATTATAAACATTTCCCCGGGAAAATGCATTTAAGGGTACTTTTGGGGAAGGGGTTGGGTTAGGTTGTCCTCTAAAATGCTATTTCACTTTATTGCACAATTCTATATCTATATAATATTAATTGGAATTAAATATGTTCTTAAATTCCGAGTTTGAACAAAATCAGAAGACCGGAAGTGCGCTTTTCCTGAAAAGTATTTTTCTAAGTCTCTATTTTCTCTAAAACGGCTTCAACGACTTTCTTTAAACTTGGAGCATGAATTATTGGCATTAGCTCTCTCGGCCATAAAAACTTGGTGTATCAACTGCACATATAATGATGTATAATTTTTATTTGAAACGTTTCTCCGGTAAAATGGATTTAAGGGCACTTTTAAGGGGAGGGGTGGGGTTAGGTTTCCTCTAAAGTACTATTTCAGTTTATTACACAATTCTATCATCCAAATAATATTAGTATTATTAATATGTTAAATTAATATTAATATGTTAAAAATTATATTAACTATATTAATTTTATAGTTATATTGATATATTAAAATATTGATATAGCTATAAACAAAATTGTCAGTTAGAGTTTTGAAACTGGAGTAAGAGAAAGTTATGTGAGTGTTTCTTACCAGATTTTTATTTTTAAGGTGTTTTTAGATTTGCTTGCTAAGATTTACTGTTTCTTACCGAACTTGTTGTAGTGACTCTTGCCAATTTTTAATTTAAGAATATAAGATTTTTTTATTAATAACTTATACGCTATTAATTACATGTAATATATCATATGAAGCATATAGAAATTAATAAATTCTTCCTTTGTAGGGTTACTTCTGAGAAAAAAAAACACACACACAATATTACACTGTACAAAAGACTGCAATGTATTTTCAAACACAGGAGCTACTATAGATCGTTCAGGTGGGAATACAAAGCAGGAAATATTACAAATTTTAGAAATTAGGTAATAGTAGGTCGACAGGTGAATAAGAAGTAAGTTTTGGCAAGTGTCTGCCAATGTGCACAGTGAACAACAAAGTCTCAAAGAAGAAAGATTGTAGCAGTCAAACTTGAATTCCTTTCAGGCAGGACCATTGCATTCAAACAATACAATTTTCGTTCCAATCCGTCGGTCGCCATTTTACTGAAAAGTTACTTGTTCAACTTTTTGCGATTTACTCGAAAATATTGCAACGATTTTTTAAAAAAAATCTGGTGTGAAACACTCACACTACTTTCTCTTAATACAATTTAATCTGGAACTATTCTTTAAGACTGCAACGTTATGTTGTTTAGTTGGGCTGCCATAAAAATGGTGGTGGGGACTTTACTTGTATACCTGAGCGGCCTTAAGTGGAGCGCTCTATGTTATAACCAAGCAAGCTTGTGCAAATTTAAATTTAAACTAACTGACTGACACCCCCCAATACCCCTCTAAAATAAATTTGATCAGAAAAATGTTTCAAATAAAAGTGATTCGTTTCTATCTATGTAGCAAGCATTCCAAGTTTCAATAAATTCGTTGAAACCGTTTTCCACAAAATTCCAAATAACTCAAAAACCTATTCTGCAAAACCATACATTATACCGAAGTGGTATTTAGAGGAAAGCATAACGCTACTGTTCCCCCACAACCCCCCAAACTAAATTTTCCCGGAAAAATGTTTCAAATAAAAGTGAGAGGTTTTTGGGTCCGTCCGACAGTGGGCGGAGTTTAAAGGAAATCGTTCGAGCCGTTTTCGAAAAAATCGCGAATAATTAAAAACAAAATTCAGTAAAGTCGCACTTCCGGTTGATGGATTTTGCCGGAAAACTCGGTGTCTGATGCGGTGGTAGTATCTAAACGGATGCCAAGTTTGAACTTCCTGCGATTTGTCGTTTTTGAGATATTATGTAAAAACACACCACACACTAGCGGCTGATAGTACACGAGAATGGGAGCGGCTCTGGACAGAATGTTCTCTCACAAAGGAGTTCTTTGCAACCATAGAGTCGAGATCACCGCTGCGAGTCCATTTTAAACTACACAGGTACTTTCAGGTCATGGCAGAACTAGAGCGTATCTTCATCGGTTTGGAATCCTTGACAGATCAGAATGCTTGCGCAATCACATGAGCCCGCAGACTTGGCACCACATCATCTTCAACTGCTCAATTTTCGAAAGAGAACGAGCTCGACTTATTCAGTCTGCCATTCTTTCTGGCACTTGTTGGCCACCCCTAAGGCTCAGCTAATTAGTGATGACCTTTTTGAATACTTCCAGCGTTTCATATTTAGCCTGGATTTATAAAAATTATTTGCTTTTTTTTTTAACTTGTTACAAAATTAACCTCAAGCCATAAAAATGTTCAGTTAATAATAGAAGAGCACTGGAGCATGCAGAAATTGAAGTTTTTTTAAAAGAAAACCACAGACAGACATTTCCTTGCTAAAACATTTTTTTCTTATTCAGGGATCTTCAAAACATGTATTTCCGGTGAAAACCCAATTTGGTAAATCTGGAACAATCGCAATAGTTGCTCTTGCGAGAAGTAAGAGGAAGTAAAAATTGTATGCATATTACAAACACGTAGATCTATACCTTTATTTCAAATATTTTTTTTTGAAAAATGTTATTTTAGTGAATTTGTGGGTAGAGTTGACATAGGGCTTTGCTCTGAAGTGGCCTTTTCCTGCCGCATATACAATGTTAGTGAGCATTAAAAATCATGCTACAATTCCGAAGAAAGTCGTTTGATCGGAAGTGCGAATTTCCTTAAACAGTTTTTGTCAGTTTTATGATGACGACACTAGCGGGTTTCTTTAAACTTGGTATTGTAACTACTCTTAGGGTCTATCAATCTGAATTTTTCAATTATATCTGTATTTGGCAGTGCCTGCTCAGAGAGCAACAATTTTACGCGAGAATAGAAATATGTTAGTTAGCAAGTAGATTAACACGCACTCTCGGTCCTGTACAACGCTGCCAAATGGCCTTACTTTCATATCTGAATTCAGAGATATTTGAAACTTTCACTATTGGTAAATAGCTAGATAAACTAGTTATATGTTGTAAGAACAATGGTTACTTACGGTGAATATAACTGAGGTACGCATGGTGATTAATAAATATGAAGGTAGGTGTTGGAGAACAGTCGGCACTTCTTTTAGTATTTACCACGGCAGAAAGTGAAGCTCACATTGAGCAGAAAGTGAAGTTAGCGGTGCGGCGGCCCGCTACCCCTCCTCAAGGTACGTGCCCCACTCCCTACAGCACACACCTCTTGGCAGCAGTTCCAGCATCCTAGAAGGACATCCACCCAGTCTGTCCAACTGTATTTAACTACCGGAAGTAGTGACCACTGTTTACCTAAGTTTACTTTTAGCCTTTTATACTATACTACACTTCAGTATAGTATATGATTTTACCACCCACATAATATTCATACACATTAGAAGCATTAACTGAATTTCAACTATGAAATTCAAACAGAAAAGGTTGTTGAGTTTTTAAGAATTTTCTAAAAACTATTACAAGGAATTTAGGAATGCTTGCGGCATAGATAGATACCAATCACATTTTTATGAAAAAATTGATTTTAGTGGGTACTAGTTAGTTTAAATTTAAATTTGCAGAAGCTTTTTTGCTTTTGTGATTGAGCGTTCCACATAAGGCCGCTCAAGTATACAAGTAAAATCCCCACCACCATTTTTATGGCCAGCTCAACAATTTTAAAGAAAATTTCTTAATTAAATTGTATTAACTAGAGTAAGAGAAAGTGGTGTGAGTGTTTCACACCAGATTTTTTGTATTAATGTAAAAAAATACGCAAAATATAAAGTAAAAGTATAAGGAGTTGTAGTTGTTGGATTGTAGGGCAAAGTCAATCTGAACAAGGCTACACTGATGCCAGATTATCCGTTTCAAATTTAAGGTCATACAATAGATTGTGCAGAACTTCCCTGAAATAAACATTTATTGAGAAAATGATTCAAACATAAGTGGAAACTTGAATCTAAGTAGTTAACCTTCAAATTTAAAGAAACTCACTGGAGCCGTTTACGAGAAAATCCCCAAAATTCAAGATTTTGAACTATTTAAGAACAACTATTTTTCTTTTGTAATGCCCTAGATGATGTTCGTCGTTTCCAATCCTGAAATCTTCCTTGTAAGAAGAACCAAGAGAATTAATAGCTGGATTAGAGATTACGTCACAAAATTATCACACAGCTCTTGAGACTCTAATTAATAATTATCAAAAAAATAAATACGTAATTTATGGTCATTTTAAACGATTTTTTGATCAGCCTAGCGCTCAGTCTAATCGAGATCTAAAAAGTTTAGTTAACACATCCCGATCTGTTTTGAATGCTATCAAGAGTTTTAGTATAGTTACAGAGACATGGGATTCATTTTAACGTACATTTTATTAAATAAAATAGATAGAGAATCAAAACATTTATGGGAATTGCAAGACAATCAATCCTACGGAGTTTTTAAAAATTGAAGAGCTTTTTATTTTTTTGGATAAAGAGGCGCATATACGCGGCGATGATGTTAATGAGAGTTTTACAAGTCCACCGGCTTGCAAAATAGTTTGAAGAATTGGGCAAGTCATCGTTACCCACATAAGTGCAATAGGTGCGGTGGTAAGCAGAAATTTAAAAACTGTCCTGCATGGGGAAAAGCTTGTAATGGGATGAACCATTTTGCGGCGGTTTGTAGGTCAAACAAAGCGGAAATTCCTGATGATATACTCGAGCAAAACGTCGGAAATGTAGAAAGTTTTACTATTAATAAAATAAATAAGTCTAATGATTCCAGCTGGGTTCAAACTGTAATTGTAAATGGCTTACAAGTTTATTCAAAATTGATACTTCAATTTTTAATTAGTGTCATCGCTTTAAAATTAGCTAATCAATTGCATGCACCATTCGTAAACCCTGTAGGGCTATCACGTACACTGGAGAGAGTATACCCTTGGTGGGTTCCACTGCTCTGAGTTGTTCCATAGGGGAGAAACAACATGTCATTGAATTTGTTGTAGTTAAAATGGACAAAGTACCATTGCTGGGATTGAAAGATTGCGTTAAATTTGATATTATCAAACGAGTAAATAATTTAAGTAGTTTTGAGTTATTAAACAAAAATAGAGATATCTTTGAAGGGTTGGGAAAATTCCCATCTGTACATTCCATCAAATTAAACTGTTCTTTTCAACCGTTTATAGAGAATGTCAGGCGTGTCCCTTACGCTCTCCATGATCGTTTAAAATCAAAGTTACACGAAATGGAAAATAAGGGTATTATAAAACAGGTATCTTACCCGACGGAAGTGGTAAATCCGATGGTTATGGTTGAAAAGAAAAAATGGTCATCTTTTTTTTCTTTTTTTTTTAATTGAGTGTTTAAACCAGATCAACAATTTTGTAATATATGAGTTATTAATTTACAGATATTTATTGTGAGGGTTCAGTCTGTCCCATATAACGGATAATTAAGATTGATAAAAGGAGGTAGTCTACAACTGTATTATGTCTTGTATAAGACGAGGGCGCAAGCGACGATTAATAATCGGTTTTCCTAGGCTGTTAATATTTTTATGTTTAGAAGATTGAACGGATTTGAGAAATTTTAAGGAAAGTGTATTGATGAATTCTTTTATTGTTGGAATTCTGAGTTCCTTATGAATATGAATATTTCTGACAAACCAGGGAGTGTCTATTACTATTCTCAGAATTTTATTTTGTATTATTTGTATTTTATTTATAACAGAATCCGCTGCTCCACCCCAAACAGGACAAGCGTAAGTAATTAACGGTCTTATTAAGGAGGTGTATAATAGAAGGCCACATTTTACTTTTAATTTGGACTTCCTGTTTAGCAGGGCGTACAACTGCGACAATCTAGCGTATGCCAGTTTAGTTTTCCGTTCTACATGTATACGCCAAGTCAGCCTCCTATCCAAGTATAACCCCCAGGTACTTAACCGTTTCACCCGGCAGTTTCCATGGTATAGCTACATGTTAATAGTTTTAGGTATACTTGGCCGTCTCAGAGTGAATATCACGGACTGACAATTTTCTGTATTAATTTGGATTAATAAACCAGTCGGTTAAGTAGTTTACTGCAGTCTGTAGCTGATTTACGTCTATGTTGTCATGTTGTGCGAATATAGCGGTATCATTCGCGTACATTGCTACTGTTGTTGTATCGTTTGTAGGTATATAATGCATGAAAATATTGAAAAGTACCAGTCCAAGGACTGAGCCTTGTGGAACGCCGGCGCAAATATTGTATGATTGTGACTCGGTTATTTTTACTGAAAAGGTTCTGTTATTTAGAAATGAAGTCAGAATATTTATTAAATAAGATGGTAAATTGTTAATTTTTAATTTGTAAATTAAACCCTCATGTCACACTTTATCGAATGCCCTGGCTATAGAATGCAGCCGTATGTTTTTTTCTCTTCGAACCCGTTTATTATTAATTCATGAATATTTTGCAATGGATGGACTGTGGAATGTTCATTTCTAAAACCGAATTCAAATTTTGGAATAACATTATACTGGTTTAAAACGTATTTAGTCTCTTTTTAATAACTTTTTCTAATAATTTGGATAGGCCTGACAGTAAACTGATAGGTCTATAGCTGGATATGAGGTTTTTAGGTTTATTTGGCTTATGAAGTACTATTATTGGGCATCTTTCCAGGAATTTGGGAAGTATCCTACTGATAGACAGGCATTAATAATTGAGGCTGAAAAAGTTTGAGATTTTCTTGTTAAATTTTTTAATACGAGATTTGGTATTCTATCGTCTCCAGGGCATTTTTTATTAATAAGTTTTTTTATAAAAGACGATATTTCTGAAGGTGATGTCCATTTTGGATATTGTTTATGTGAGAAATTAAGAAGAGTGTTTATATTTGGATCAATGTTTGGTTTTGACAGTGAAGAAGTTGATAGTGATGACAGTTGAACATTTGGTTGGAATATTTCTGAGGCAAAGTATTCTGCAAAGGTTTCACATTTTTCATTACAAATGAATTATTAATTTTCAGAGGGGGAATGTCACATTTTTGTCTTAAAATTTTGTTAGTAAGTTGCCATAGACTTTTATCATTAAGGGCGCCTTCCACTGCGAGCGAAGCGGGCTCCGTTCGGTCTCCGTTCAACTCGCAAAGGTTTATCTTCATGTAAGTGCTTCCACTATGAAAAGAGTGAGCGGAGCGGACTGAACGAGTATAAAGAGTTACAAAAGTGGTCGCAGAGTTGAGCGGATTTGGGACGGACTCCGTTCGACTCTCAACGCCAAATCTCATAGAAGTGCTTCCACCAATAGATGAGTCAGCGGAGCGGACTGAGCGAGGAAAAAGGAGCCGTTGTGTCACGCTGTGCAATGCTAGTTTTGAACGGTGTCCGCTAGCCCTTCCCTACCTCCCTCCCTACTTATGCGCGAATATCTTTTTCAGCTCATTCTTGAAAATGTTCTGTGACTGCAGTATCGTAGTGTATTTGAATAAAATGGAGCTTTTTATTGAAACAGTGCGACAATACCCTTGTTTATGGAATACCAGCGACAGAGATTATCATCTTGTAAATCGTAGAATATCCGTAGTAATCGCCTTTGACAGGTCTCTCTCTAATGTGGTTGCTCATCCAAAATCTTGGTTTGTTACGCTTCTTTTTCTTATAACTATAGAGTAGCAAGCATTTACTTATCGTATTTATATAGTCATCATCACTGGAATCGTCTGACATTATTACTAGAAAAACGAAAAAGAAAACTTCAATCATGACTTGCTCGATCCAATTGGCTGTGATGAACTGGCTGACCATTCAGTCCGCTGATAATGGAAGCATCAACCCCTTCCATCTCATTTCTCGCTTAGCTCAATCCGCTACCAGGTTTGCGAACCCGCTGACAATGGAAGGCAAATATCTCTTATGTAAAACTCTTTTTTAGAGGAAGGTCAAAACTATTTTACTCCGTTTCGCTCAGCTATTTCATGCTCATTACCCTTTCGCAGTGGAAGGCGCCCTTTAGGATGGATATTCTCGATATAATTTTCATATTTATTAAGTTTATATCTGTCCAAGTCGAATTTCTCTACTCGGATTAGTCTATTCAGCTCTTTCTTCAAATAGGTACATCTCTGTCTTTGCCAAGCTTTTCTTACTCTGTTCTTTTCTTTTATTAAATTTTCTAAATAAAGGGGGAGTGTTGTTATGTGCTTATTACGTTGATTATTCCATTTTTTAGGGATAGAAGTATAACAAGCTGTTTTAATTGTAACAGTTAAGTGGGTTATAGCCCGGTCTATTTCATTTTCCAAATATATTTTTCGAGGAATGTTTAAATTATTGTCAATTTCCATTTTAAATTGATCCCAAGCTATTCGACCATTTATAAGTGGAGAGTAGTAGGGTTAGGTATGTTCTGGAGCAGTTACCCCCTCCACCATCACTTGTCATAAGAAACAGCAGTCCCCTCCACGACCATCCACCACACTCCCCACCACAACCATTTTCCATAAGAATCTGTTTCCCACACCATATTCTCCAAGACCCACCACCCTCGTCCATGTAGGGTGAGAGGTACACATCATCACACCAACACAAGCACACAAGAACAAATTCCACCACCCACCACCATCCTCACCGTCTCTGTCTTTTTCTTGCAGTCTTACTCTCTCACACCTGTTCCGGTGCGTAGTATGTAGTTAACCTTGTATTATGGTAATCTCCTTGTTTTTTACTTGTCTCAGCCACACCTCAACGACCGTCCGTCACATTCCCACCACAACCATTTTCCATAAGAATCTGTTTCCTATACCACAGTTTTTAAGATCCGCCTCCTATGTACGACAAAATTCACTAACCCTCCTCCTGATGCTCCCTCTCACACACACCATCAATCTCTTTCTCTGTCTGGTACGAGTTAACAAGAGAGAGAGAGTGGTCGGAGGGGGTTAAATATATAAACATGACCAACCTCAAGATTTTTTACACAAATAGTGTAACTTCGTCTCGTCAGTAACTCCACACCCCACTCCACTCTGTCATCAGACATGTCTGCTACTTAACAACCTTCAATATTTTTCATTTTTTGTTGTTGTCTGGGAAACAGGATTCCCCTGTGTACCTCCCCACACAGGACGCTTGCCTACAGACTTCAGTCAGTACAATGGCAGATGTTTGGCGGGAGATTGTGAACAGTGAGAATTATAAAAGGTTTATTTCCAAAATAGCTCCTCTAAAAGTGTACGATATCGATGTACTTCAAAAATTGGTGGGCACATACAGAAGATTATTAAAAATGGAGCAATATGCCGTGAAATTTCTTGAAAGAACAGATAATGAACATTTTAAACAATGTCCGTGGTCAAATCCTGATCAAGGCTGTTGTCCAGATACATGTACGTGTATCGATATATCATTTTTGTCGTTACTTATTAACAATGACCTAAAAGATTTGTTAAACAGTGGGGATATTTGAGACGCTAGTGACGAATAGCTTACATATTTGCTCAGTTACCTTACCATCATGGCTCGAAGTGAAATGGGTCTACAGCTTACCACAAGTTTTTCGCTCAACAAAACCCATTCCAAGGAACTGATTACTGGACTCTCTCAAGAATCTGTACCATTGGTGGCGTTGAAATGTAGAAAAAATATTATTTATCTTCAAGTAGCAGACTGGTTTGTTCTGGAAACAAATATTGGAATTTGTAATGATTTCTTTAATAGAAGAGAAGCAGCTGTACCACATGAAATTATCCTCAACAAAGCTACCACATCTTTTGCGAAATCTACTTATAAGATGTTAACTATCCAGGGGAAACCAACTTGGCTGGAAGACCTTTTAAGTTTTCAACCCGACAAGATCAATCTTCTCAGAAGTGAATTCTCCAAACTTGAGAGCTTGTTTAAAGAAGTAAATCATCAATTGAACTATTTGTCAAAACTCTGTATGCCAAACACATTGTTTCCGTATTATCAAAAAAAATAAAATGTTGAGAAATAGTTGTTGTTGTTTTTTGTGTATTACCTCAACAAAAGGAAGCTGGGAAAAATAAAAAAACGAAATTAAATTAAATTAATTTATTAAATCTTTTTCATTTATCCAAGATGGCTTTTTGAAGCCCAACCATTTAACATATAATTTGCCTTTTTTACTTTTTAATATTTTCTCTACAAGATAGACATCTTTATATTTAGTTTTCTGGAGTTCCTGTGCATAAAATGCTCCTTGAATAAGTTGCCCATCCACATCTTCCAACAGGAAAGTATAGGGAATTGTACTGCGAACTTTTTTAATTTTAAATATTTCTGTACTCCAGTTAGGTGTGAATCCTCTGGTGAACACAGATCTTCTTTTCGAAATACGTACGTAATCACCTTCTTTAAAACGTAATTTATCTTTACGTTTACCTTTAGAGCTGTAGACATTAGCTAGCAAGGATCCTTCATTTGCAGTATTACTTTAGAAGGTTCCATTTTTATTATACGGTGAACTGTATTGTTGTAGGTATTTATCAAATCAGGTAAATGTTTGGTGTAATTATAGTTTCCGTTGAGACTGAACAACTTATACATCATAGACTTGAAGGTCCTATTAAATCGTTCAACAATTGCAGCTTTAATTTGACTGAAAGTACTGTAGTGATTAATGTTGTAATTTTTCATCAGCTTCTGAAAAGAACTATTGTAGAACTCTTTACCATTATCTGTCTGTAGATTTTTGGGCACTCTTCCACTAGAAATTAAAATCTTCTCCATTGCACGAGTAACATCTCGAGCACCTTTCGATTTAACAGGTTCCACCCACGCATACTTTGAAAAACTGTCAATTACTGCTAAAATATATTTATGTCCATTATTTTGACGAGCATATGCTAACATTTCCATTAGATCTGCCTGCCAACCGTCGTCTATACCCTTGATTAGTGTACGCCTTCGAGGATAGTGTACACGGACAGGTCTATGAAGTTCAGAAACTACAGCTTCCTTTGTGGACAACATTGTTCGCACGTGTCACTCACATCTGATACTTTCTGTCTAGATGTGGGAGTTATATATTTCTATGTTTCAAAAATAACTTTAAGTTGGTGTGGTAATAAAGGCATATTAGGATTCAAGGTGTCCAATCTACGTTTGATTACTTCAAATAAACGTTGAACATAATTCTGTGTTATCTGTTTTCTAGCCTCATCATATGTGTCTAAAAGGTAACTTTTCGACACAAAATGATCCTCTAAATGCTTTCTATAATTTTCTAAGTAGGTTTTGGTTACAAATTCTGTTGCCTTCATATACTCTTTAAGATATCTCTTATTCACAGCATCAGAATCACCCTTAGGTTCACTCAGCCCTAGTAAACGTTTGTTTTCAAAGTCTACATATTGTTCACCATCTTCATCATCACTTGCATGAAACACTCTCTTGATTCTTCGTGATAATGGAGCACCAAATTTGTCGATAGACATGTTGTTGTGTGTGTCAAGCTAGCACTGAATAATTATCCAAAACGATTTCTAATAAATAACATTAGCTTCTCTCAACTCTTCAATTATAGATTGAATTTCATTTTCATGACCTGTATGACCTGCACTTGTAGAAGCGTACAACAGCCTAAGGCGATCTACTAGTTCATTAGGATCATTCCAATATTCATAAATACTTTGTCCTTCCCACATACCTTTACCTATAGGTTGTCTAATTCTTTGCGGATATCTACTAGGTTTTGTAGCAATCAAATCTCCCCGAGCCGCTGCACTGTGCAATGGTGGGGGGTTGAATCTCGTTTGTACTAATTGTTCACTCGGTGATTTGGAGATAGGATTAAACAGAGGAGCAATGATGTTTCTGTATTTCCATCCTTTGCTAGAACTAATACCTTTTTCATCACTGAAGTGGCGCTTATGTGAATTGCTTTTTATTAAAATATCTTTGTAATTAAGTAGATCTTCTTCTGTATACTGTGTCGGCTGCTTAAGGAACAGTAATTGTAACAATCCTGGAGTACTTTCATACCAAGTTCCGCCTACATTAATATCATCACTGTCTACTGTTACCTGAACATTTCCAATGGTCATACCACCTGAAGGGAGAACCCTAATTCCATATCGATCATCCATATCAGCTGTGTCGGAACTCATAATTTTCAATATGTAAGGTTCTATTAAATGACCAATACCTTCTTGCTCTTCCAATGTTTTCTCCAACTCTTCTTTGTCGAATGTTTTCTGTATATACTCCAGAGGGGCAATGTCTTTTTCTTTATCCTCAAATGATGCTTCGTCTTCTAGTTTGACAGGAAAAGGAAAGTGTTTCCGTTCTATGGGTGTAGAAGCTTTAAGTGGTGATTCGGTGGAAGTTGACTCTTCTTTTGTAAGAACCTTTTTACCAGCCTCTTTTTTCACAAGTGCTAGATCATCAGGTCTTCTTGCTTGCTTTTGTTTCTTCCGCAGAACCAGCTCTTGTAGTGGTTCCGTAATAGGTTTTAAACTTCTTTCTATTTCCTCTTGAGATAACTGAAGTCCTCGTTTCATACTTTTATATTTATTGCGTAGAGTTTTGGAGGTTGCAATAAGTTGTTTAGTAACCTTTGGGTCCATAATGAAATATGAAAGAAATCTATCTTTTGTCCACCTATATATAGATAAATGTATCTAAACCTTTACGAAACCTACCATTATTTAAATCTCTTGTTTTATCCAAAGTAATAAATCCATGAGGCTCCTCCCAACAGATACTACACATATGTTTAAACTTATCAAATGTTATATTAGGAGAGCTTACATGATCACTGTATACATGTCTTAAATTTAAGTCATCCTGTTTGAACAGTATGATAAAGTTGGCATTGTCACGGATAAGATGTTTAGGGATTCTGGCGTAACTTTGACAAAGATAAAAGCAATCAATTTGCTTGTGACGTCCCATACTAAAATATTTTCTGATGTTTTCCTGTTCATCCATCGATATGTCATCAAATACTATAACAGAGTTAGCTTCTGCGTGTTCAGGGGAGACTACTTGCTGTGTGGTGTTTATTGTGTTGAATCCTATTTCTGGGACTAGTTTAAAAATCTCTTCTAGATATAAATATTTCTCTTGTTGAAGCGACTGACTACAAATGTAAACATTTAGAAATTTCAATCCATTCGGTTGTAAAAGTAAACAAGCCATGAGATTGGTTTTACCAGATCCTGAACTTCCGCAAATAAGTGCTCGGATATCATTTGGCAATAATGCTCCATGTCTGGGAATCTGCTCACATTCGATATTTAGTAGATTGACAATTGGTAAACTTGCATCTTGCTTTTCTAAACGCATGGTAGCTGCGATAGTATATATAATGTTGGGTCTCACACTGAACTCATCACAATGAGAAGAAAAACCGTTGGACGAGGTCTTATAAATTCAGTGATTAATAAACTCCCTTTTGAAGCGCATATTCCCGGTTACAGTTTTTGTGGTCCTGGAACTAAACTACAAGAAAGATTGAAACGCGGAGATAAAGGCATTAATCCTTTGGACGAAGCCTGTCGAGAACACGACATTGTATACTCTAAACACAGGGATCTAGAATCAAGACATAAGGCTGATCTTATTCTCGCTGACAAAGCTTGGCAACGAACAAAAGCTAGTGACGCTACTTTAGGAGAGAAAACAGCAGCTTGGGCTGTTACCAACGCAATGAAGGCTAAAGTAAAGTTAGGTGGTGAAATTAAGAAGAAGAAGACAACTATAAAAGATATTATAAATGCTGCCCGTGTTACATCACCTACATCCATTAGTGGTGCTTCAAAGATTGCATTCAAGAAGGCTAAAAAGTATTTAGCTAAGGCGAAGATTCACAAATTACCGAGGGTATTACAAATTCCAAAATTTGGAGGAGTGCTTCCATTTCTGGTACCTTTATTTGCAGGTCTTTCTGCGCTTGGAAGTCTGGCAGGTGGTGCAACAGCCATAGCCAAAGCTGTTAAAGATACTAGAGATGCTAGAGATCGTTTAGAGGAAATGAGAAGGCACAATAGGAAAATGGAGGAACAGAAAATTGGAAATGGATTTTATCTTAAACTTTATAGAAAAGGCTATGGTCTTTATAAGAAACCAGCTTGACTACCACCTCATCATCCAGATAGAGCTCTTACAAATGTTGAACTGACAGAATACGCTAGAGGAATCCCTCATTTTAGAGGTGTTTATATGCGTGATAACTTGCCAAAATATCCTAAAACTAATGAATGTGCTATTGTAAATTTAGATTCAGTTCATAGTGTAGGAACTCATTGGGTCGCCTACATTAAGAATAATAATACAGTAAGGTACTTTGACCCTTTTGGAAATCTAAGACCTCCAGTAGAACTATTACAGTATTGGAAAAACTGTGAAATAACATACAATCGAAAAAGATATCAAGATTGGAATACACCATACTGTGGACATTTGTGTTTGCAATTTTTGTATAATAATGGGAAATAAGCACTAATTAGAGTTAGTCATGTCTTATACGTTTACTTTAACAGGCACATCAAATGTGCTAAGTACCGACTTGTTTCCACCCGTTAATTTACTGGACAGTGGTGGTGACTGCAGCATTGGATTGTTAAGTTTTCAGTCATACAATTCTATACCGAATGTAATTGAAGGAGTGAACAATAATTTCTATTACGGAGACAAAGTTATTAGTTTACCAACTGGAACGTATGAAGTTGAAGCAATAGAAAATTACTTAAAATCACATGTACAGCCTCCAGATTTTTTGAAAATGAAAGGTAACACAAATACCTTAAAGGTGGAATTAAAATGTACCCAACCCGTGTACTTCAATAGAGAACATTCAATCGGTTCTTTATTGGGTTTTACAAAACCGGATGTGCTAAAAGAAATGATCACTCATAAATCAGATGAAATTGTGAAGATTCACGCTGTCAATACAATTGCTATTAACTGCAATATAGCATCCGGTTCCTACAGAAATGGAAATGCTGAGCATTCAATATATGAATTTTCTCCAGTAGTTCCACCAGGATTTAAAATCGTACAAGAACCTTCTCCAGTCATTTACTTTCCAGTTGTCGGTGAGTTAATAAACAATATAACCCTAACTCTAACAGATCAAGACAAAAACCTTGTGGATTTTCGTGGAGAATCAATTACAATTAGATTACACTTGAAGAGAAATGGGTATTGACTTTCTTCGAAAGTATAAAAGCTGCAACACCGAAGTGAATACAACTAGTGTCCAACGTTCATCATACGGAGTGTTAACACCAGCAAACATTGATTTCCTGACAAGCATAGGACTTTCAGTTAAACCGAAAAAATGGAAGAGATATTAGATGTGAGTAAAACTGTGAATTATGAAGAGAGAGTGACGGACTTCCAATATCACAGCCATCTACCATTCAACCAGAGCTTTAATAATTCTGATGAAATTGTAATTGCCGTGCAACAGCAGGACATTTACACTGTTCCATCCAAGAGTTTTCTGTATATTCAAGGACAATTAATTAAAGAAGGTGCTACCACTATAGATCCCAGTGAATTGCATATAGTAAGAAATGGATTTCTGTTTTTATTTGACGAGATAAAATATAAACTCAACGGAGTTCTCATAGATAATGTTCGAAATCCTGGAACAGTGAGTACATTAAAGTCTTATGTATCACTTAGCCCAGACAGGGCGTCAGGTCTAGAAATGAGTGGGTGGATGATGCCTACTGAAGATGTGAAATTAACTGATGATAAGGGAAATTTTGATGCATGCATTCCCCTAGACCTTGTAATGGGGTTCTTTGAAGATTACAATCAGGTAATTTTGCAAGGAAAACATGAATTGATTCTCCATCGCAGCAGAACAGACAATGATAGTGTAAGAGTTTTGGGAGACCATATAAATGTAAAAGCATCTATTGAACTAAAATCCATTCAGTGGAAAATGCCGTATGTAAAAGTGTCTGACGAACAAAGGTTGAAGTTTTTAAATTTTGTCAACAAAGGAAAGACTGTTCACATGGCATTCCGTTCTTGGGATCTTATCGAATATCCCTCCTTACCCGCTACAAAGAAACACACATGGACAGTGAAGACTACAACTAATTTAGAAAAGCCTCGTTACGTCATAATTGCATTTCAAACGAACAAAAAGAATAACATTAAGTCTGATATGTCACAGTTCAACCATTGCAGTATATCGAATGTTAAATTGTATCTAAATTCTGAGGTTTATCCTTACGATGATCTCAATTTAGATTTCTCTAAGAATCATTTCACAGTACTATATTATATGTACCAGAATTTTCAACATAGTTACTATGGAAAGGAAAATGAGCCAATATTAAGCAAAGAGCAATTTAGAGATGAGGCTCCTATCATTGTAATAGACTGCTCTCGCCAATCCGAGACAATCAGATCTTCATCAGTTGATATAAGAATAGAATTTGAAGCATCGGAAACCTTTAAAGCTGATACAACAGCATATTGCTTAATCCTACATGATACCCTGGTAGAATATAATCCGCTCTCCGGTTTGGTGAGAAGAATTTAAATGATGGAGGGAGAAAGAGTAATATAAACAAGTGAAGAATTCGATGTAAAACTTAGTTTGTCATCATGATTGCTGCAGTGATAGACATTCAAGGCTATCAAAGTTTCGGTCAAGCATTCATTGTGAAGGAATTGGCAATTGTCGACTTTACCGATCTGGAGAAGCATTGGTTATTCAAACCACCCACATCTTACGGAGGAGAAGGAGGAGGACCATACTCACAACCCAATAGATGGATTTATACAAACCTTCATGGGATCAGATGGGAGGACGGCGAGAATGATTACGCTGAATTTGAAGTAATTCTAAAGAATACAACTAAAAACTATACTTACTTGTTTGCAAAAGGATATGAAAAATGTAAATTTCTCGGCGACATAATTGAAAAAACTGTATTTAATCTGCAGGATTTTGACTGTCCTAGCTTGAAGCACCTTCCACCTTACTTTAATAGTGAGAAATGTGCCTACCATAGTGACACTAAATATAATTGCGCTCTCCAGTACTGTAAACTGTTGAAAAATTGGATACTGCAAAATTACTCAAAGGTTGATTTCACCAACGCTAGTGTTAGAAGAAATACTTATAGAAGTTGTAAATCAGTTCCGAGTCCAGAAGTGCTTGCCTTTAATGGTTTTGTCAACATTAGAAACAATTGTGTTCAGTGTGTATACTGTGGTTTGCAATATTCATATTCTTTGATTAATGAATGTCCGTGTAAAATACATCAATTAAATAATCCAAATTGTATATGGTTTAAGAATAATGGATTTTAATAAAGTTTTTTAATTTAAATTACCTTGTTGTTTTTTTTATTTAAATTACCTTATTTTTTTGCAGGGAGTAGAAAAAAAAAAAACAAATTAACAAAAAAATCAGACATGTATTTAAAAAAAATTTACATACAAGTCATAAGTTTACATAGTATATTAGTTACATACTCTCTTACCTAAAAAACAAATATTGCATTTTTTGATTAGTATTATTTCTCAAGAAAATAAGAAGAAGAAAAATATTTTCTCTTACCCTTTGAATCCTATAGCATTGGTGTTTATTCCATTCTTTAAAATTATTCTCTTGTCATCAAATGGCGAGAGAGATAGTTTGTTTATTTCAACGGTCTCTAGTTGGTGTATTCTGGACCTTATGACGTTGACTGGAGTCCTCATAGTTTTTAAGTTATGAAGGCAGTTGACATAATCATCAAAAGTAATTAATTTATTTAATGCAGCACTCTGTATCCCTTTTGCCTTTTTTACTATAATATCATCTGATAGTTCCAGAGAATACATTTTGGCACGGAGCCCTACAAATGCTTCAATAATGTTACCTTTCGTTTCATCCTTGAATTTGCCTATAACTTTTTTATTCGCTTCTGAGAAGCACAAATGTTCTCGGGGGTAGTCTGATGTGTCTAATTCATCTAAAATCTGCAGCATGTCCAAGAAGAAGTCTTTAGTTTTTATTAGATATATAAATGAATCGGTATCTGTGTATGCTAGAGTCAATCTTTGTGTACTATACAGTGGTAACATCGTATCGTAGTGGAATTCGTATAACTTTTGTTTCGCTAAATCTAAAATCGTCATACCGACTATTATTGGTTT